>VUQI01024139.1:7834-23957 GCA_015106735.1 Paratilapia polleni | reverse complement strand
TGCCTTCTAAATGAGTGCAACGCCATTTCTTCTCCAGCTTACGAGTTATCTGCTTTAAGGCACGGGGTCAAGCTCTTTTGATTTGAAGCTCTCTTTTTCAGAGGAGCCACAGTATCCAGCGTCATACGCAGAACTGATGTAAGACTATTAACAAAATGATCGACCTCTGTGGGAGAGAAGTTTAGGTCGCTGCTCTGCATTGTGTTGGCACATGGCATTGAAGATGATAAAAGTGGAGGAATTACATCCTTAAACTTAGTTACAGCACTTTCAGAAAGACATCTACTGTAATAAAATTTTTCCCCCACTGCTGTGTAATTTACTATTGTAAATTCAAAAGTTACTAAGAAATGATCAGATAAAAGAGGGTTTTCAGGGAATACATTTAAATGTCTAGTCTCTATGCCATATGTAAGGACAAGATGTGATTAAGGCAGTGGGTTGGCTCATTTACATTTTGAGAGAAGCCAATTCAGTCTAATAATATATTAAATGCAGTGTCGTTTTTGGCATCTACATGAATGTTACAATCACCCACTATAATTATTTTATTTATATCTAAAGACAGTGCCAGAAATTGCCTGGACAGCTCAAGTCAACTATTTTGGGCTCAGTAACACCAATGTCACCACCAAGTTAAGGACCTACATCATCTACATACTAGTAATGACTATATTCCTGCATGCACCACACTAGCAGTGTCCTTTTCAACTTAACAGGTCTGCTCCAAAATAACACACAGGCTAATATACAGCCATACCTACATTAAAATGGCCTAAGGGCAAAATTGGCTCCTTCCAAAACAACATTCTTGTGATTCCAGTCAAATACTGCTGTACAAATAGTAAGCTTATGTGTTGTTTGCTGTGAAATATTTCTGAATCCCCTGTTAATTATGTTTTGAGCAGGGTGATGCTTTGGAAAAGTCTCTCATGTTTACTCAAGGTCATAGCCATACAGAGATCTGCAGATCAACTCAATAACCTACCCAGTAATTTGCCCTTTTGGCTTGCTTCTCCGTTCTTTTGTGTCAGGTGCGCTACCAGTGTTATTGTTGGCCAAATACGCAGAGAAGGCAGCTATTAGGAAATGTCTGCTTGTCCTCCCTTCTGTATCTGGACTTACACAAGCTGCACATCTGCTTCCTCTGCTTTTGCTTATGTGTAGCAGAGTGAGGTTGCAGTGGTGAAGGGGTGAAAATTACCTCCTGTCAAGATAGCGTGCAAAAAAAAGTTGCGATCTCTGTCAGGAGATATTTGTAAACCTAATAATGCATTAGCCATTCCTTTTCATAATTTGCTTAAAAATAATTCATATCGAGTACACCTAATTGCCACCATTATGTTTTTCTGGCTTTGAGAGATTTTACTTTAGTAAGTACTTTCTGGTAAGTAGAATTTATGTGAAATTTCTTAAGTGTCCTTGAGGGAGCTAGACACTGAAATGTCACTGGTTTGGCCTCTGATACCAATGCTAAATATGAATACTGGTGATGGGCTATCTTTTTTTTTTGTAATAATCAAAATATGGGAAGATGAATCCCATTAAATAAAGTCAGGAGGGACAAATTTCCATTGTGCTTTGACCTGTGCGTTTTCACATTACACATTAATATCTGACCTAAGCCCTTTTTTCCAGCACTTTATGATGTAGTTTGATGTCAGAGCAGTTATAAACAAGGGCGGGTAGCATGACAGTTTTCCTAAAAGCTATTAACATTCACTTCACTTCGACAAAGCATAGCACAGACAGCAGAAAAAGAGGAGAGAAAAAGTATATTAGGATTTTTCTTTTTAAAAAACACTCAGTAAGACCTCACTGTATTCCCAACCCTAAAAGCTGAGAGAGAAAGTGAGACAAAGAAAGCTTGTACAAAGAGGAAACAGTTGTATATATGGCCAAGGTCCATTTGTCTTTGTCCAACAACAACACCATCAGTACGCCTGAAAAACACCATATGCATATAAAACCATCACCATGCCCGTTCTCTGCCAAATACTTCACTGTGTGTGGGTATGTTTTTATGGACAAGCTTTCAGTATACACTAATGTAATGTGGACATTTCTGCACTTGTAATGATATTTTTGCCCCAATCCTCACAACATCAAAGGGAAGTTAGGGCCCTTTCAGACACGCACTCTTTCCCATTAGTCTGACGGCATCTTAAAGTGTCAGCTTTATGTCTGAATGCACCACCTGCTCACTTTTCCATCAAAGTCACAATGGCCATCTTACTAGGTCAAATCTGGGACATTTATCTATACCTTTCAACACAGTACAAGTCTGAATGCATGCTGTAATACATAACATACAAGAGCAAGAGTCTCACCTACATCTTGAGTGGCTGAGCTCACAAAAGAAAAAAAAAAAAAAACGGAGGGGGAGGGATGAATACCCAAAACAGCAACAACATAAGAGTGAGAACAACTAGGGTCTAAGACACACTTCTCCTATCCAGAAGAATTTAAAAAAAACTGATGATGCTGTTTTGTTTTGGGGTTTTTTTTTGCAATCAGTCCATTTCAGACTGATTTATTTGGGACTGACAAAATGACCTAAAGAAAGAGTAAAAATCTTAAACCTTTACTTTATATTGCCGAGTTTATTTATAGAAACCTGTATTCTGTCATACACGAAACTAAAATAACACCCTATGAAAATGGGAACACGGAAAAATTTGTCTTGAGATGTTTTTCTATTCTGATTTACACATTTGACATTTTTCAAGCATCACCTATAATTATTGTTACTGTGATATTGTTTACATGTATAATTTCTCACCCACTCTGCCTGTGGATTGGAATAGTGGGAGGAGATAAGAGATGAGGGCTTTGAAGTGGCTGCTTTCAAGCACGACAGAACCAATTGATTCAGGTGATTGGAAGCTTAAGAAAAAGCCACTGCTGACACACTCAAAGGGTCTGAAATCAAAAATGAGACACAACCAGTGCGACATGACCACATATTTCCATGTCACATTTGTTTCTGTTCAGCTCTGATTCTTTCAGTAGCCCATACATACATACCAGTAGACTTATGTAACAGTCAAAAAGGCTGAACACTACCCAGTGTGTCTGTTCAGCTCTTAGATACTGAACTGTAAACTTCGAGTTCTAGAAGGATTAAACTGTAACAAAACTGCATTTACATTTGTCATATTACTAATTGGAATATATAAACAATATTATGACTGAGATATTAAAACCACTGTATTTCTTGCAAACTGGAAATGTTAATGTACAAAATATGTACATGAGAATACTTCCTTTCAAAAAAACACATAAAATGACACATATGACACATAAAATGAAGAAGAAATGTTAAAGACTGTGTGACATGTGTGACATTCACCATAACTCCTTTGAACATGTGGTTCGATTTCTTTGCATCATTACAATTGAAGCGGTGGCCAAATGACACTCAGATTAACATTGCTGACTAATTAACATTGTGAGAGTGGGAAAATGGCATCAAACCATCCAAGTGTAAAAAGTAAATGTGTTATTGTAAGTAAAGAGGATATTTCTATGCCCCAAACTATGTTTAGGAGATTACTAACTAACTAACTGAAGGTTACTAAATTGGCAATACAAAGCCCTCAAAAGCAATTTGCAGGAACTGGTTCACCTGTTTCCAAAGCATGCAGACCAAAAGTGACCAAAAAACAGGAACTAAACAGTTCAGGCACTCTTTCACTGAAAGACAGATGCAACTTCATTCAAGATAGACTGGCTTAAAGAAAAACAAAAAAAAAGAAACAAAAGACTCAAAAAAGCAAAAGGATACCAAGTGGTGTCCTCAGATGGTAAGTGTGTCTCTAAATTGCTTCTCAGCAGGGGAAGCAAGGACAAACACTTAGGGTGAACTAAAACATACCAGAATTTTACAGTGGATGATGGAAAAAAAGTCTGGCAGTAACAGAAGTGAATACATGAAGAGATGAACAGACACTGCTTTACCAACTGTGACCTGGGATACTTGCATTGAATCAACAACACACTGACCAAGGGGAAGAATCACCCCAGATTCATAGTGCACCAGGATAATAACCGCAAGCTTTACAAGAAGAACCTCAAGACTGAAGAAGCCTACCGTCATGGACTTCCTCTTCACAGTCACCTGACCTCAACCCACTTAAGGGAGTCCCTTTGCGTCGTGAAAAAAATATGGCCTTAATGGGACATTTAAAGACTGAGAAAGCCACCCCCTATCCTACTCACTCCTGACATCAGAAGCAACTCTGTGGGACTTGCTGTCAAATTATGCTGGGATAACATACAGTATTTACCAGGTTTTGCACAAATTGCAGAGTCCATGTGAGCTTGAACGCCACTGATACGAAGGCATTCTGATACTCAAATAAATAAATAAATAAGAAGAAAAAGAAGATGATTCATCTTTTTAGTCAAATTGTTAAGCTGATGTCTTTTTTTTTTTTGCTAAATTCAAAATTAATGCAAAATGAAAATACCTTCTCTAGTGGTTTCATACTTTTCGATCCCACCTGTAAAAGCTTTGTACCCTTTAGTGTGCATGGGTTGTATCCATGAATAGACATAACTTATCCTTCTATCCCTACCATGTACAAATGGGTTCAGAATCCCTACTTATCTTAATCTCTGCAGTATGATATACATTTTGATTGGCTGCCACAGGGTACAGTGTTTAACAGATTACAGATTAGGTGCACATAAAGATGATCCTATTAAACTGTATTTATCCCTATTTTCCCCTAACACAAGTCAACACACAGCTAAACATGTTACAGTATACACATGGTAGAATAGCGTGTGAAAGAGAGAGCAAAAGGGCAACCACTTAAGACGATACAAGTTCACTGGAGTAAAAACATTTGGTAATTTAAACAAAAGTTCAACAATACTTTAAAAAAAAAAATAATAATAATTTGACAGCCCAAAAATCTGGATATATGTCCTGCTATGCCTCATGGTAGCTTAATGTACACAACGTGCTTAACTATGTGTTGCTTTGTGTCATGGAAATTTTGTACTTAATATAGAATAACAAGATTATCTCCATGTGCACAACATCTGCAGTCTATTAAATATTACCACTCAGGGGATTTGCATGACCCTGCAAATCTGCAAATACAAAAAATACAATATAAAACATGTCAGCAGAGATGAAAACAACAGAGATCAGGGCTTGTCTGTGATTTAAACATAAGTTTGTGAACTTTGTACCCTTGACCACTCTCAATTCTCATCTCTTCTCGGTTCAGACCAATAAAAAGACAGATTATAAATATGCACAAACACACATTGGGTCCCTGCAAAGAGAGACGAGTGTCAACATAGACAGAACACGGATCGATATATTCCCTCTTAAGTACATTCAATCTGTGCGTGCCCAGGAATTCATACGGAGAGCGGGAGAGTGTGTCAAGAGAGGCTACACATAAATGATGTATAATCAATAATATTACCACATACTATATATAGAGTGATTTTCCAATTTTATTCATATGAGCAAACCAGATTTATGTCATGAATATAATGTCAAATTACGAGATACAAGATATGTTTAGATATCATTTTAAAATACGTATTTTATGTACTTTAATAAAACACATTAACATGACTTGTGTTCATCAATATAAAATCCTCACACAGGGAACAACAAATTTAAAAGGTCTCCAAGGGGTTTGTATTCAGCCTTGCCACACAAACTATCTAATGCTATTTATAAACATGTTAATGTAAACTAAATCTTTTCCAAAAAAGAACATTAAATTCTTCATCACATGAAAAAAAATACACACAACCATGCAACACTCCTGTACAGTGGCACTGACTGGAAGGCCTGTCTGACCTTCAGTCACATTAGTCCCTCCCCTATCCTACTCCATCATCCACTTCCCTCTGGCTCTCTGCCTCCACAGTAAACCTTCCCCACCCACCACTAGACAGTAAAAAATTCTGGGGCAGATGTCAGCAAAAGCAGCTTGAGGAAGTAAATGATGAATTTGGAAGGAGAGAGAGAAAAGCGAGCGCTTGTGTGGTGATGTTGAATTAGAGAGAGAAAAGATTTGTTGGGAAAAGAAGTGGGGTATATAAATTTTGCAGAGTATATAAGTGTTGGGATAACTGGTAAATGTATTAACATATAAATCCATTGACTCTACATCACAAGACCATTAACTAAATTGGCTTCTTCTAAATTTTCACATCAAACACATTTAGATTCAAATGGTACACAGACTACATAATTACTGGTTTAATTAGTTAACACCCTCCTTAGTCAATGCTCCCCAATCTAACAAGTAAATATGTGTGATGTCACTTCACGACTTTATTTAATTCATTTGATATTTACATACATTTATGTATTCAACAGCTTTCACTAAAATTCAAACTTTACTAATAAGCATTTTTTATAAATCGAGCAGCTTCACACACATGCATGCAGACACAAACCCTCATTCAGTCCCCACCACACAGTAACACTCTGCAACCGATGCACAAACACCACACACAGAGTTTAATTGCAGTAATTAAGCAGCTTAGTTTAGAGCAACAACTGTTGATGTGATGCGTGGGTGTCTTGGCAGGTAGCATCATCATCACGGATTAACCCAACACACATACTTGTATATGCAAATATCATCTCTCAGGCATGTTTACACTAAGTACATGCATGTGTGCATGCACACTCCTGTGTACTTGCTGCACATGTATATGTTTTGTGTGTGTGTGTGTGTGTGCACACACACAAGTGAATGCAGATGCATGGCTTTAATTAACAGCCTACACAATCCTTTAAAAAAACAAAAACAAAACAACACCACCACATCAGCTTTAACCTACTTTTGCATAGTTTCTGAACTGCAGGCATGACCTTCTGTGCACGCCTGTGCATAAGGCAGAGCGTCTCAATACATCAAAGCTCATTTGTATGTGTGGACATATGTGCACGTGTAATGTATGTGGTCTAACAAAACATGTCATAGAAGATATGGGTCAGACACATTGTATGGATATATCAGAAGTAATTGGCAAGGGGGCTCTAAGTGCAATGTGTACGTGTGTATCATATGCACAGCATGTGTGTTTGTAAGGGGGGGTACATATACTTTGTCTTTGCTATGTGTGTTTGTAGCAGCTTCTTGTGAAGCTTTCCAAGAAGATGGATGACTGCATATGAGAGGAGTAGGGATCTGTGGGGACCAAAAACAGCCCTTTAACCGCCTAAAGTGCTTTACAACAACGGCACTTCCACTAATATAAGAGGAGTTAAAGTGAAGTAATGGACAGGGAAAGCTGGAAGTGAGGACTGTTTGAGTTAATCTTAGCAAAGGTTTCTTAAGCAAAAGAACACGTAGCATTAGACCATAATTGCCAAAGGAACAAGATTCGAGTAATGCAAGAAATAATATATAATAACGGCACAAGTTGGCTTGTAATTTTTTTTTTTTCAGCCTGACGGCCAATCCAACTAAGTTGCAATTATAGATGAAAATCTCGACTATAGCGAGCAAATGATCACAGTTATTATAATAGCAGTACAGTAAGAATGTGCTGAAAATGTTCAAACAGTACTAATATAATTAATCAATTTCAATAATTTTGATACTGAACAAGAAAATATCCTAACATCTGTAAAATTTAGATTTAAGTGTGAAGTTTTCTTTGATTTCTAAGTCTAATACAAGGAAACTCTTTTGCATTTTTATCATGTTTTCCTGTTATGTTTACTTGATTCAGACTTCAACAATGTTGCATGAGAAAAATGTGTAAAGGGGTGGCTTCCATAAGTAATGCACAGGATGAGACATTACGTCTTTTGATACATACAATTCATATAAAACAAACATTTGCAATTTCTTTTTCATATAGTTGCATTTGAGTATATGAAGTAACCCCACGCATAATTTGCACAATGAGTCTTAACAAGACAGTGATGCAGGAAGCCCAATACCTGACATACTGCAGGTAGAACTGAAATATTCCATTTACATCATTGACAAGCTGATGACAAGTTAGACTGACAAACCATGACACTGTTCCCCTGCTCTGAACTGAACTCACATTTGCTATAAAGTAGTGTGTGACAGTTAGGAAGCATTTTTTTCTCTAGGTTCTAAAGACGGGGTTACCATCAATCAATCAAGTCACTATCGGCACTCTTCAAAATACCAAAACACATATTTAAGCATGTTACTGTTAATTATATCATTGTATGAAAGACGGATTATTCACACCGTCTTGAGATTTGATCCAGTGTCAGTCTATCAAGATAATGAATTTATGCTGCACACCATTAAAAGCAGATGAGTTAAAGCTGAGAACAGGATGACTGGCTGACAGGGTGTGTGGATTAAAGGACAGGGAGCCTGAGACATACAGAGAGAGGAGGAAAGAGAGTCTAAGGAAACTGTGGGGCAGATGTAATTTCTGGAGGAGTCAGAGACTCCAGGAACTGCAAAGCGCTAAGGGCATTAGACACACACACACACACACACACACACATCTTAACTATGATATTACATAGGGAAATAAGTCCTTATTAAAAAGTCATTTAGGTTTGTAGTGGTTAATATCAGCTGTCAAGAAGTCAAGGTAATGGACACATACACACACATAAATATGTGCAATTACATATACTGTATATACATACAAGAACCACAGACACACAAACACACCAGATCTTTCACAGATGTGTTATTAATCAGACATAATAAGGTTTAACTCCTTTCAATTCAAGGCTGTTGACCTAATTTCTGTGTGTGTGTGTGTACGCATGCTTGTACGGGCACTAATGTGATAAATAATTATAGGTCTGGTCAGTATTAATGCTAATATATTCATGACACACCTGCAGGCATCATGTTTGTGTTTGTTATTTCATTTAGCCAGTTTGTGTGGTGTGTGTGCCTAAGGAATTAGTTACTGTAGATAGCCCAAAAGAACTTGCACCCTCTGTGAACCTGTGCGAGAGTTAATAAAGTAATGGGCATTGGGTGCGTTTGCAGCTGTGTTTGGATATTTGCAAATGTAATAACATGGTATATGTGTGTTAACTGAGCGCTATATTGTACAATAGTATCTTATGTAAATACCTGCATTTTCATGAGGCACCATTTTCTGTATTAAAGCTGTGCACTCAGGTTTGTTTACCAAGTTAAAAGGCTTTGGTTCATGTGCAATGCAACTTATCCTAGTCTGCCCTCTCACTACCTTGCTCCTTTTCCTTTTTCTACTGTTGTAATCCTCTCCCTCTCCACAAAGCAACAGCAATTAAACACACAATCTCAGTAAAACACAGGACTTCACGTGATAAATCCTCAGTGGATCATTCAAACAACATAATTGTGCAACAACTTTCACAACAATGCTTTTAAACAACAAATTTTACCCATACAAGAGAAAAAAAAAAGTTCCATTCAATAACCTGGTTAATTTTTATGCAGTTTAAGAGTCCACATTGTGTTCTGCTGTCAGACTAGTTTCTCTCCTCTCTGTGTCACTGTATGAGTGTGTGTGTGTGTGTTCAACACACAAAGCAGAGCCGATCCGAGAGGGGAGACTGGTGAAGTGAAGATGTTACTTGAGTTGAAGACAATGCAATATTGCTATAAGTGCAAAACAAGCTTCCCAGCAACGTTAATCCAGCTAAAACAGCAGGTGAGAATGACATGGCCCGAGGACAGAAATGTGTTGCTGATCCACAAGGAGCTTTAGTGAGAGATGTAAGAGAATATACTCACTTCCTGTATCTTTTGGAAAGAATGAGGCTTTGCAGTTTTACTAATTGTAGGAATGTACATGGAGGTATATTGGTCAAACAGTATGGGTTGTCATAGCAGAAATTGCTTATTAATAATCAACGCTCAATACTATTAGAGTTGAACAATTCTGATGTTTACAAAGCTTGCAAAGTTGCAGTAGTACTAATTATTTGAAGTAATTTAACAACAAACAATCAGAACTGACAACATATTGATTCGAAAAAATTGGAAGGTTTTTGAATATTGGATACAATTGGTCACTGTGAAGGTGTGTTTCAGATAAATCTCACTGCAGTAAAGGCTACTACTGCAGAAAAGTCAAAGTCTAAGAGCAGAGCCATACACAAACATCTTATCACACACAGTTTTAGCTACTAGGCAGGGAGCTTTACAGTGAAGATGTGCCCCCACCCCCCACCAAACACACACGTACGCAAAAACATGCAATGCGGGTCGAAGGGAATCAGGCACAGGGTTTTCTGCAAAGTGACAGATGTGGCGACAGGCTGTCCAGTCAAGCAGAAACGCTCAACAACTTGTTTAGTTGAAGACCTGGAGTGACAGTGACTGTGGTTAGAGAGAAACATGTCACACACATCACACTCTCTCACACACACACACACACACACACACACACACACACACAGGAGAGGAAAATATACAAAATACATTTACTTCACTATCAGAGTCAAGAGTTAAGACTCAGTCTTAAACTTTTCGTTTTGTTGCGATAAGCAGATTAATCTGATTCAGCCTCTCTTTGGGATTCAAAGCATGAGGAGGAATATCACTTCCCAACAGTGAATATACACTGAATACACACTCCTCTTCATGTACGCAGCCTCTGCTGGTTCCACACTAGAAGAGGGAGGCTAACCTCCCTCTGTTATCTGTTTTAATCCATCTCAATGCATGTTCCACTCTCCTCCAGTCGTCTAGCCCAGTGGTTCCCGAATTGTGCGCCAGGGCATACTGCTGTGCATGGGGGCAAGTCCAGGGATTTATGTCAAGCATACATTATTGTAACTGCGCAAAAGGTAATGAAATAAAATTTCCAATTTACTCTATTAATACACATCAAATGTCCTGACTGACACATCAAACACCCCGTCGAGAAACTACTGTGAAAGCTACCCGTCTTATGGCTTCAGTTGCACTGGGTATTTCAACCCAAGTGGGTATTTCAGCCCAAGTGTGTCATTTGTTTTGAGGTGTTAACTAATGCAAACAATGTGCCAAGCAAGCTAAAGAGGCACTTGGGCACCAAATTTCCCTTCTGAGAGAAACCTTGCCTAGTGTAAGAGTCCAGGAACCAGAGACAGAAAGATTATTTGTTGGATTGAAAGTGTCTGATAAGGGGATGGATGTAAGTTATATGCTAGCGGAGCTTACTGCAAAGGACATATTGTAGGTGTTAAGCACAAAAGTGCCTTCATCTGACATCAGTTCATCTTTTGATGGTATTGACATTCCAGATGACATAAAGGCTGTTTTCTGCAGATATGAATACAGGTTTGCCTTGAAATTATGGCTTGCCCTTTGGTGTGCCTTGGGCAGAAAAATTTTGAAAACCACTGCTGTAGCCACTACCACGGGTAAGTTAGCCAAGGCAAAAGGGTTTTCTTTGCTACCTCCCAAAGCATGCGGTTAGTGACTCAGGATCTGCCTCAAGGTGGAACCAAGCAAAATGGCTAATTTTTTTGTGGGCTCCTTTCCAAACTCATAAGTCACCGACTTGGCAGCTGTGTGCCTCTGTCTCCCTCTATTTATGAGGATTCATCCCATGTCCCATTCTTCTTTGGTCAAGCCCACGAGGGGCCAGTCTGTTTTGAGGACACTGATATCTGCTTTGCCCTTTTTTGTTTTAATTACCTGGTTTATACCCTGCTTTTTGAGTCTGTAGTAACATACAGGGGTATGGAACGTTTGATCTGATCTAAAATGTACTTGGGTCTGTACAGTTTGTGAGCCAAACTGCTAAAAGTATGTCAATTTATTTGTGCTCTAAGCATGAAAATTCTAGAGTGTAAGCTCTAATCTGAAACGTTTACACTTTAATGTGAACAAAAAATCTTTTTAGAGTTCTCCAGTGCTCTGGAGAAGATGAAATACTGTCTTGCAGAGGACATAAACACAGTATGCAGAATCTGCAAGTCTCATATGTACCCTTCATGTTGCTAGGCTAGCAGTTGGTTTCTGTCCATTTACAGCACGTCTTTCTCAGTTAATCAGCACTAAAAGCATTTGGTCAGCCTTGTGAAGGCTCCAATAATGTCTTTTATGCTCACGGAGGAAATAAATTTATGATGAGCAAGGAGAAAAATCAGCTGTCACTGAGGATAAGCCGTCTCATCAGTGTTGACAAAATAAGAGAAAAAGTTACTGCAATTTTTTTCAAAGCTGACATTGCACTGCTGGTTTTAATTAGTTTAATTTTAAGTTAATAAAGGAAATGCTTCTCTTGTCTTATTGCACATTTGTATTTGATTTGTTTTATACATGAGTAAAAACCTCAGTTTTTCTTTTTAATAGTATGCCACATTTGAATGTTTTAAACTATTACTGCAAGAATTATGGCCAATTAGACACTTTTGAGTATTTTAACTTTAAATGAAGTGCTTCTGAGTCATGCTTTTGGGTCTGTGCATTTTTACAAAGCCATGAAAACAATACTGGCAATGACTCTTTTGCAAAAAACACAAATTGCTTAAAAGTATAAAGCCACATCTTTGATTGATTGATTAAAACAAAGTTATGTATCAAAATGTGGTCTTATACTTGACAGGAGTAATGTTTTGCATCACAAGAATTACTGAGGCTAAATGCTACACTGCCACAAGAGGCAGGCAGAAATGAGCAGACAGAGAGGTGCATGTTGAAGACATGTCCTGACATGTACAGAGCTTGTGTTTGTGTGTTTGAAACCCATGCAATCCAAACGGATTCCCCTTTCTTCCTTGCCAATGTTAACTATTCCCACTGACTGAACCACAGACGGTGATAATGTTGATTCCATATGATCAAATAATTTAGAACACTGTTGTGCTGTATTCCACTCTCTCCCCTTATCATTTTTCCTAATGATTCATATCTCTTCTTGGTGTCATACATCGCTGAACACGCTTCTCTTCTTTTCACTTTTATCTTTCTATCATTTTCTCAAGCAATTTACTTACTCTTTAAAGCTTCTGCATTTTCCCTTTGAGTATTCATCTGTTTTACCTAATGTGCAGAGTCAGTCCTGCCCACCCTGTCAAAGTAGTGCCACACACAAAAATCCTCTTTTAAAAATCCACTACTAATTCCATATCATATAAACCAGTAGACATTCCATAGGGCAGTAAACTAATATTCATAAATATTAAAACATAATGCTAAACCATAACTTTACCTCCCATATCAGAATTCACATTAGTTGGGATAATTCAAGCGTCAATAGATCTAATGTAAAATTGGTGTCCTGAGAAAAAAAAAAAAGATGTGAGTAAATAAACAATCTCGGTGTGTTTTGTAAAATGGAAATTCCTTCCACTTAAAGAAATAATCCATTTTAACTGAGAAATGACTTTCAAAATCTCCTTTTTGTCTGCACTAACTGACATCACACTGGCATCTCACGGTTCATATTTGTTTTGCCATAAACTCATATTGCGACCTACCCATGTTACCTCATATCAAATTTAAAAAACTATTAACTGTGCTTCCTCTTCTTCTACTCTCAATGTTAGAAATATGAAACAGTTACTGACGTGCTGTAGAGCAGCAAATTTAAATAAGTAAAATATTTGCACAACAACTGCTTTGGTTTAATGTTCATATTAGTATAGAATAATGAAAGTGTCAATGAAATCCATGATCTTACTTTTTAACTAAAAAACTTCTTCATTTTTTTTTTTAGAAAGAATTCTTCATCCTTAGTTTAGAAAAAGAAAAGTCTCTTTGCATCAAAAGAAAACCTGCTTGGTTTAGATGCCAATGTCAGCTCCCCACCCACTTATTTGATTTGCATACTGTGCATGAATATGCCATCTGATAACACTGCACACAAAATATTCACAATGAGAAGGCAAGGGCTGATTATTTGAATAGCATATTGGATGCAGATCAAGCTGTGTTGAAATATCACAGGTCTTAAGAAACAACCTCTAAAATGAAAAGTTTGTAACTTGAATACATTTTTGAAAAAGTGTTTAGAATTTGAAGTTCTGTGAATGTTTGCAATCAACTTAAGATTTTGTGTTACCTTTAATTTTCAATCTGTACTATAATAACGTATAAGGGTGGTGAACAGGCCCGCACTTTTTGGTCCGGGTTAAATCTGACTGGTTGGATTTGTGTCTTGGTGCAGTTTGTTTGGGCAGGTGTGAACAGAGTAATTGTGATGTTGCAAAACAACTGCACCAGTGCCCTTTTTTTGAAACCTTTCCTCAACTACGAATTGAAACTTTTGTGATTGAGAGTCTTTTCCTAGCATGTGAGCCAACATAGGCCCCCAGTCACACAGGCCTAGAGACAGGTTGGCAACTCCCTGGCAACCTGTTGTCGCTAGGGAAAAATATGTGTTCCTCGACAAGTTGAGCTGGAGGTTCCTAGCTGTCACTAGGTGAAACTGGTCACAAAGAAGGTGCAGCAGGAAAAACCTCCTTTTGATTGCTTTGGTTGTTAGCAGATTGCCACGGATGCCCATAATTTGTATGGAAGACACCAACTTGTCTGCAAACACTCACCAAGCAGTAGTGAAACTTGGAAAAGTGCAACACAATGGCCAAGATTGATGACCCCTGCGCTAGAATTAACTGATTTAGTTCAGAACAAATGAACCACAGATAGAAAATTGCCCTGAGATTTACAAACAGGCACTGACTTTTTAATTGTCCTCATTCTACCACCATTTAAAGTAAAAACATATTTGATGGATGGTATCCTCTATTTTGCTATAAAGCATGGCTTTAAAGTCTTACAATGAATGCGTGAAGCTGTTGCAAGTATTCCTGGTAGCAGTGATGTTGACTTTTTATTAAAAGGAATGTTGCAAAATTAAGTCTTTTTGATGGTAAAATGACTCTCTCTCTCCTGAAGAACAGAGATAATAAGCTTTTGACTACAGAAAAAAAAAAAGATTATCAATTTTCTGCCAGTTTCTATCTGCCAAACTGTGATGCATCCCAAACAAAATGCTTTTGAACAGTACATGTGATGGAGAATTATTTCTGAACTGCAGAGGGACAAAACAAAGGTTGTTTAGCAAGGGGCAATGCCATATGCAACCTGAAGCACAAAGAGAGTTCGAGTTAAAACAGTTAGAGGGAACATTTCCTAGAGGACATATACAATCGTTTCCAGCATTTGCAAAACATTTCTGTGAGCAAGCTTCTGTTATGTTTGTGTAAGTATGTGCGTGTGCATCAGCTGTCTACCCTGTAGCCCTTTCATGTCACCCAACACCAGGAGCTCATGGCTGTAACCACGGGCGGTCCACTATGTGAGAACTGCTACCTGCAGGGGGTGTGAAGAGACCCCCTGATGGTATCAAAATATATATCAGAGAAGGACAAACACACAAACATACGCACAAATACACAAAAAACTGCACAGATTATTTAAAAAAAAAAAATTACACTTAGAGGATGTGGGTGTTCTTTTGTAGAATTATAGTACATGAGGACATATTTGCCAAATAAAGGCACTTTTTAATTTTGTTTGATTCCCAAAGAAAAAGAAAAAATGAATATGACTTATTCATCACTGAATGCATCCATCTCAGCATTACTACCACTGTAAGTCTACACCATTTTACTTGTAAAACTAATCTCTTTCGCCCCGTTTTGAGCAATCTGACAAAGTAGTTAGATACAATTAATAAGTGAATGTATATACAAATGTTTGGTTATATTTGAGCCTGAAGCCCTTAAATCGAATGTAACAGCACTAAAACAGCTAAAATCATGATTAATAAATTATTTTCCACACATTATGACACAACCTCATCACACTATGGATCATTTAAAATTCATTTATATCTGAAGAATAAATAAATGCAGATGCAAATAACTTCAGGGCTAACGTTTTGCTCTTGGCTTTTCCTATTCATTTAGCTAAATGGGAAATAAATGAGTTGCTGCTGATATGTGCCTGTTGGAATGCATTGGGATTTAGCCTTTTCATAAGCAGTGTTATTATTTATCCATCTGAATGCAGATAAGCTAACAGAGGTTTAACATTAGACAGTAAACTGTGATAGAAGAACAGAGGGATTACCAATAGTCAGAAACTGTAAAAAAAAAAAAAAAAAAAAAAAAAAATGAGAAAAAAAAAAAAAAAAAAAAAAAAAAAAAAAAATAAAAAAAATAAAAAAAAAAAAAAAAAAAAAAAAA
>VUQI01024137.1:7808-22093 GCA_015106735.1 Paratilapia polleni | reverse complement strand
TTTTTGGGAGTAGGGGCATGTCGGGGGTGAGGGGAAAGTCGGACTGTTAGGAGCACTTAAATGTGCTTCTGCTGTGTTTAAGCTGGAGGTTACCAAAGGGAGGGTATTGTTTGTATGAAATGGTATGTGAATATAAGATGCATGTCTACTTGGTGATAAAAACCAGTCTGAAACGTTTCTCTTTTGTGAAAATATCTCGTACTCTGGCCAGTTTAATTGGACTAATACCTGCGTGCTTCTTAACTGATGCTGTCCTCGTGTTCTTGTGGAAAAGACATTAGAGATGGCTTCATTCATAAAGGCCCAGATGTACCCTAAGTTTAGGTGTGTTTTTTTTCTTTTCAAGTTGTTCTTTAAGGCCTGTGCTGTAGTTTTGTTTGTGCTCAGATTATATCATGGGAATGTGTATCTGGGGTTAATATAGTAGTCTGACAAATGAAATGGCTATATCTAAACTTTAGTCTTTCTGTGGTAAAATCTATTTCGTGGTGATTTGTGTTCTACGAACACTGTGAAGATCAACTGTACTTGTGTAACATAGTCAACTGAAGCCTCATATAAGCCTCAGATAGACTTTCCCATGTATTTGTGAACAGAGAAGGAACTTACACTTGAATAGCTTCCGGGAAGAGTCTTGTCTCTTAGTGGGCAGTGTGCCGCACTTGCTTGTTATTGTTAAGGTTTAGGTTGACCTTCAGGGAGTAAACTAAAGTCCCATATGTGAAGACTGTTCAGTGTTACAGCTCCACTGGGGAAGTTTGTTTATATTAGATTTGTGACCTTTTGATTCTTGAATTGCCCCACCATAATTTTTTTTAAAATGATTTCCATCCTTACAAAAAAAACCCCAACATTTTTCATCTGGTACCTCGTGCTCATTATATTGATAATGCCGCCCTGCTCTTCCTGCCCTGTCCTTTCCCATTTGCCCTAACTCCTCCTGCCCACTCTTAGGTTGACAACAAAGAGAAGGACAAAAAGGTTAGTTGGTTCCAACATATAACCATACGGTGACCGTAAGGTTATACGTCGGAAATTGTGTTTTATATGTCGTGCTGTATTTGTGAACTAGACTCAGTATTTGTATGGCTGTGACTATCACACTGCAGCTGCACTCCTGAGTAGGTCACTTTTTAGATAGATTAGAAGTTGCAATCAAAATGTCTAACCTATTAAAATCAAATGTCATATCTGATTTAAATTTGGCCACTATCCTCTTCGAGTTTCCTTCTCTGTTGCTCCTGCTACGTTTTTTTATTGCTCCCTTGAAATTCATTTCTGACCACTTCCATGTGCATGTTTGCATGGTGAATCTCCTCCACTGTGTCAAAACAGAGACTCTTCACCTTGATTGTATTTTGAGTAAGAGAAAGAATATTCAGGGATCCAGATCTGGCGAGTAGGGCTGGTAGTGAGGGAATTCTACCAGCCTTTTCAGTTCGATGTGAATGGACACACATTTATACATGTTTGCACAGTTCAGGTCTTTTTTACGCTGAATGTTCTAACTCAGATACCCCAGGACGCTACAGTAGACAGTTTGACCCTGTGCAACAAACAACATGGTGCACAACCCTGTGGAAATCAAGCTTCTGGTCGCTCTCTTCACCTAATGAAACAGCTTCAGGTTTGAACACTCCAGGCTCTTTTACTGAAATCTTCATTTTGGTCTGGAGTTGTAGCTGAAGACCAGAGTGATTACTCACAACAGGAATTCTGTTTTACTCATAAGTTGATGTTTACTATTTGAAATCCATTGTGAAATTGCACATGCACATGCAAGTGGTCTGAATAGGACTTCCAGGGAGTGATCTAAACTTAGAAGGGGAGCTGAAAGCATTTCAAGGAAATTACTTTGAAGGAGACAGTGGCCAAGTGTAACATTTTGATTGTTCCTTGTATATTGAAAACTGAACAACCAAACTCCAAATAACAGTCAGAGGAAAGTGTTTGAGAGCTTAAAGCCCTGCACATTTACGTTAACAACACAACACACCAGCCCAAAAGAAAATCAGAATCAGATTTGGTTTAGTTAAAGTTTCCAAAACTTTAGCTTTAGAATTTCACTTCCTTTAGCCAGAGACATCTGCCAGCGTCTGTATTCAACTCTTGATTTTAATTCGGGAAAATAAGATGGATCTAAGGCGCCTTAGTTTGTCTGGTAAACAGTCTTGTTCCATTTAGTGTTTTGCACTGACAAAGTGTCTGTTATTCTTTAAAATGGTACATGTTTTAACATTGATTTTAATGTACAACAATCAAATATTTATTCCAGCAACATCACAATTGAAAGTGGATGTTAGACTGGCACTGACTTAAAGAGAAGTACTTAACAGATGTGCACCAAATGCACCATAGATACTCCCTCACATCTGTCCCTGTTTCTCTGCATTTGTCACTTGATGACAATGCAGAGGAGTGTCTTGCTATAACATTAAGGGCCTCTTTCCACCAGATGTCTATTTTTTTTTTTATCTAACAGCACTAAAAAGATACTCTGGGGAAAGTGCTGGGTGCTACACAACTCTTGCTATTAAAGCTGACAAGACCGAAAATCAGGAGTGGGAAGTGAAAACTTGAGATATTTTAAACTAGTACTAAAATGAAAATGCAGAGCTCTTGTGGGGCAACAGAAAACAGCATGCTTTCTTTGTTCACAACAAGTAGAGAATATATAGAGCTGCAGGAAACATTAGTTCAACACTGATAATACAGTTAATTGCTTTCATCACTGAGCTGATACTTTCTAGTCAAACATGAATAGTTTTGGGGCAATAGAGCGATGTTTTACTGGAAGCAGAAGTTTTAGTTTGCGTCTGTGTTGTCCTTAAAGCAGCTGCTTACCCTCTGTGCTCCTGTAGGATGAGTCGTCAGCCTATGATGACAGTGAGGAGGAGCAGGAGAAGGTTTGATTTCTTTACAATGTGTCCAATATTTCCATAACTAACCTCTCCTCTCCTACTGACAGACATCTCAGAGCTGAATAAAATCATCACACGTGGTTGACTAATGCTACAGTCACACTAGTAGTGACGTAGTTGCTGCAGGGACAGGAATTTAACTGCAAAATGACATAGGTGTTCAGCAACCTTGTTTTTATAAAGGAATATAATCAGAATACAACCAGTTGGCAGCCAGTTGAGTCAAGTCCCCTACTGCAAAGAGACGCATTGCATTGGCGCAGACTGACTCGGATTGATTTCAACGTGTTGGTAATCGGTCTGCATTTAAAAAATTCAGTGCAATCATCAGGCAGTAGTTGCCTGGTGATTGCACTGAATTTCTTTTGTATTTGGTGACCAATTGCAAGTAGATGCAAGTAGAAATTTTTTTTTAATATCTATTATATATATAACTTTTTTTTTTAAACTAGTCACAGGGATGTTGCCATCCTATTTTTTACTCTAGTGTGACTGAGCCATTCCTGCGTGTAAAAATGTTTGAGTGGGTACCAAATGTGCTCATGTGTACCGTTCACTTGTTGTCTTCCCCATGCCTTATTTTATTGTTTTCTTTTATTTTGTTCTAAAACATGTTTTTTTTTATTTCTTTGTTCAAAAGCTGGACAAGGAGAAGGTGAGCCATAGGAATAAAAGTCAGTGTTAAATTCTGTTTCTTTTTATTTCATTAACATTTATGTCATTTGTCTTTTTCTTTCCTGTTTTCACACCTCTCTAGTCTGAGTTCAAGAAGGAAAAGGTGCGTTTGCAACTAAGCTGTGTTAATGCAAACTGGTCATGTTTTTTTAAGTATTTTGTGTGTGTGCCTGTTTGTGGTTGTGAAGCCTAATCTTTAGGGTGAAATTGTTGTTGTATTCTCAAAAAAAGTTAACTTTTTTTTGCAGTACATTCTTTAAAAAGAATCCTCATGCTTCGTAGAACATATTAGCTGAATGCTATGACATAAATTTGTGAAAATAATGCAAAAAGGCTGACTTTTGTGATAAATGATGAAGCTTCAGAGAATTATCACCTAAATCTGTTGATTTCTTCAAGTTTACATCGTTTTATGGATAATTTTAGCTCATTTATCTGTGTTACCTACAATTTCGCTGCTGTTATTTACTTGTACCACTCCCATAGCAGTATTTACAGGTGCAGAAGCTGTTTTCACTCAAAAATGTTCTCTAAAGCCACTGAACACTACCTGTTCAGCATCAAACAACACATATAAGACTGAGACATTTCCCTCAGGCTTTACCAGAGAGCCAAAATAGAGCTGAAAGTAAATACTGACTTCCATTTAGAAACATAAACACATAAGTTAATGCTGCTCCAAAACTGGTAGATATAAAAAAAACTACAAAATAAAAGGTGTGTTATAACCTTTTGAATTTGCAGCAGCTTATTTCCACATCAGTGCTGTATTCTTTTTGTCGCCAAAATCCCAAATTGTCCATTTATTGTAGATTTAACAAATATAAGTTATCTTTAATTCCACCCGATAAAGCTAAAAAAGTTTTTAGGTGGCACTTTTGTATCTTTCAAATATAGGAAAGGCACCTTGGATGGAACTGAAGTCAGTGGCCTTAAAAAACTGTACACTGGTTTCTGAAAGATTAGCTGAAGTGAATTGCAGGAGTTTGCGTCCTCTGGCAGAATGGCAGTCAGCATTAATAATGGAAGGCACCCCATTGTGAATTGCCTGCCTGTGCAAAATTGGCTGAACAAAGAAAAAAAAAACTGAAAAAAACAAAAATAAAGTCCTCTGAAAAGTTGTCATCCTCCAAAGTTACTACTCGTCCTGAAGACCACTGTGTCTAAGGTGAATGAAAAACCAGGCCAGTCTCATGGCAGTTTGTGAAATAGTCATGTTCATGTATGGTAATATAAATTTTTGTTTTTTTATTTTGTGTGAGCACTACTTTAAAACTAATGTATTTTAATTGGGAGTATGTTCCATTTTCAGGAATCCTGACGAAGACCTGTTATGCTTACTAGTACAGGCCCATGCTAGAGTATAGTTTGGCCTGTTCATGCTGTTGGCCGTGAAAATAAAACAATAGGATGCTTTCATAAGGTGTTACAGGTGCATAAATGCTAAAAACAGGCGATTTTAGCCCATTGCTAGGTGGTTGCCAGGCATCATGATGATGTCATAATAACTGATATGGATAAGAACCCTCAGGGGTCTAAGATGTCCCTGTGTGGTAAGTTTGACCTAAACCTAAACCTAACCAAGTAGTTATGGTGTCCAAACAAAGGAAGTATAAATGTGAAAGTCTAAAATAATGTTCCTTGTGGGATTTAAATCCCAGTCTTTTGGAAGAAAAACCTGTAGCTTACAGAACCTCAACACCACCTCCCTACTAAAATGGGTGTAGTTGTTCTTTCAAACTAGGAGCACTATTATAAGGTTATTTTTTGCTAAAAAAAAAGTAAAATTTGTGCCTACAAACACAAATCAAAAGTCAAAACTCTGTGACTATTTCATGAACTGCTGTTAGACTGTAATGGATAGAGAGACATATTTTCCTTCATCTCAGTCAACATGAGGCTAAAGTTTGCACTGATTTCAGTCCACACCAGTGGGGGTCCAGTTATGTGCCATGAAGGTCCAAGAGTCTGCAGGTTTTCCTTTCAACTACTTCCAGGTTACCACACCTTCAAGCACAGAGGGAGCATGTAATTATTGAACTGATTTCATGTTTGGGAGGATAGACTGCAGACATTTCAGAGCTCTGGACTTTTAAGTGTGTTCAAATCTCAGGGGTCAGCTATCTGCACGCATGATGTTAATGATCCTAATGCGATCAAAGGGGCTGGAATCATGATAATGACAGTGATAATGTTTGATAGTATCTGAAGGTCTTAATCCTGTGTGCGCTCATGCATAATACTGTGACAGAAACACCTTGTGCCTTCAAAATGCCGGGGCTTGTTTTAACTCTTTAGCCTCTGAGAGGAGTCTGGACATAAAACTGTGAATCAGCAAAAGTATAACTGTGAGGAGTTTAACCTGTAGGCAGCAATCAGCTTCATAAATATGTGAGTCACTGCCTGGAGGAGTGAGAGCCTAACAGGGAAAATGAATCTGATAAAAGTGTAAAAGCCAGTGTGTGTGTGTGTGTGTGTGTGTGTGTGTGTGTGTGTGTGTGTGTGTGTGTGTGGTGCATCTGACATTAAAGCATTAGCTCACTCACAAATGTGTGTTCTTGCAGGCTGAAAAGCAAGACAAAGAGAAGCAGGTCAGTTTGTTTGTAATATCACTCTTCATCGCCCTTAATCTCCATTTTCTGCTATTTGAACTTTTAACTCTTTCAGTTCTAAATAATATATATATTTGCATTCTTGTAAATACTATAATTGCAGTTCAGATTCTTTTTTAAATATTCGCTCACTAGGTTTTGTGCTTAAAAAAAAAAAAAGAGAGAGAGAGAGATTAATGGTGTCGGCTTTCTTTTCCAATATTTCCTTTCTTGTCTTTGCCCAAAGGACGACTCCAAGAGCAAAGAGGTGGGTGTTTAAAACATAGAAGATAAGCATGTAAAAATCGTTGGCTCAGCCAGTGCAATACATACAGGGATTGGTAAAACTTGGAAATCTTCCAGGGTTTTAATATTCAAAAAGAAAGGCACTCCTGATGATTTTGTCCTGCATTCATAATTGGTATGGATACTTGTTTTCCTGCCCACTTCACCTAAGAAGTCATTTGTACTGATGAATTGTTGAGAGAACTGTCAAACTTTAAAAAAAGAAAGTTTAACATCAGCCAGCATGACATACCAGGCATGTTTGAGGTTACTGCTCGTCAGATGTACCCAGTTATTGTACCTGAAATTGATGATAAATTGGTGAAATTACAGTCCTCTTCCAGAAGAGCAGCAGGGACTAAGCCATTATACAAACAGCAGAATCAAATCATCAAATGTCAAATGTTTGAACCCTAGCTCTCCCTCCAGATAAAAAAAAAAAAACAGCTTAATGAATATTCATTTAGCAAATTCATAGAGAGTTTTCAGTCATGTGGCCTGTTGTCCTGAGTTATAATTACCATGACTCAATCTAAAAAGTCACATTTACAAATTCAAATCTGGCTGACTTGTTGGTTAGCCAGATTTGAATACAATTGGTAACCCATAATATTTGGATAAAAAGCTGTATGAGAACTATTATACATACTATATATACATTTTTAGCTGTGTGCGCTGTGCATCTGTATTATAAGTATAGAATTCTAAATGTACCTCAGCAAATTAGGTGATAATTTAGGTCCTTATTCTGACTGTTTGTGTGTGTGTTTAAGTGTGTATGTGGGTCTTTGGGATGGTTATGAGCCCCAAGAGGAGCTGATGATGTCAATAGCTCTGTCTGCTGTCCCTGCTGACTCAGATTTTTCCCAGAATCCAGTTTAAACAACCATTACCCTTTGCCAAAACACTTGATTTGGCCTTTTTCAAAGGTAGCCCAGCTTGATTCAGTCTGAGGGATTTTTCTTCTCTTTGAGCTTTGTCAGATTTTGTCTGAGATGATTCAGACTCTTTATCAAAGTGTTTGGCTAGTAGTTTTGTGTTCGTGCAGGAAAAGAGAGAAACATGGCTTTAGATGGTAGTTGTCTGATGTTTTATTTTGTTTTTTGTTTTTTTTTTTCTAACAGACAAAGGAGGAAGTAAACAAGGTTTGTTTACCCAGTCACTCTCATCTTCCTTTTCCCCCTGTAGACCTGTGCCCTCTGCTGCACCTCCTAAATGCCATGCCTGGCTTTAAAACGTTAGCTAATACACATCCCTACCTCACAGTTATCCCAACATGCAACATTAGTCCTGCAGGTAGCGGCAGCACAATCAGTCTGGCTGGCCCGAAGGCTAGGCAGACACCTCCAAACCAAATAGATATTTTATTGTCTTTTAAAATTTTGTTTGTTTTTTTCTTTTAGATTTTATTTTGTGCATTTTGAATACAGTAGCCAAAGTCAAGCACCGATCCTAAATTTTGGGAACTCCAGGAATATATGTCACATTTTAGAAAACAACATGAAAATTTTGAAAGAACAAATTTGGCATGTCTTAATGTGCTTCCTTATTGGCCCTTATGACATAGTATTACTTGTGTTTTCTTTAGTAATATGCAGTCATAGGTAATAGAAGAGGGAAACATGATTGTGTTCTGCTTTGACAGGCAAGGTCTCAAGGTCTCTCATATATGAAATGGATTCTTGAATAAAAATATTTTACTGCAAAACTGGTTAAACTGACAGATATTTTAGAACACCCCATATATTAAAAACCTCCAAAATAATTCCAAGCCATAAGGGAGGTGTTCCACCTGAACTCAAGTCATTTTATAATGATACCTCTGATTCATCTTGAATTGAGTATGACAATGGGCAGAGGGCCCCATTGCATGTCTGAGAAAACCGAATGTGAATATCTTGATGCACTGAGGAATTACAGCACTACAAACACAGAAGTACTGTAGGTGGAAGTTTCAAATATGAGAATCTATGATTTAGACAGTTTTGTCCCAGAAACACCATTTTTTGCTGGAAAGGTCTGACTGTTCCGATATGATATATGACTATATCAGGCATAGTCAGTTTTCTACATTAGAAGAGTATGATGTGCTCCAAGTAAGATAAAGAGTTGTAAAAAAAAATAATAATAAAAAAAGTGGATCTATCTAATATTATTTAATTTGTACATTTGTTACTCAGCTAGCCTTTAAGTCAGATAATAGGGGGCAGCTGTGGCTCAGGAAATAGACCGGATCATCTGCCAATTAGACGATCGGTGGTTCGATCCCAGGCTCCTCCAGCCTGTATGTTGACGTGTCCCTGGGCACTGAATGTCAAATTGCTCTCAATGTATCCATCTTAGTGTGTGTGTGATAGTTAGAAAGTGCCTAAATGCACTGAATAAAATGTTATGTGAATGGGTGAATATGGCTTGTAGTAAAAAGTGCTCAGTTAGAGTAGAAAGGTGCAATATATGTAGCAGACCATTTCATTTATAGCATCTCCCATTTGGCTCGGCTTTATTTTGCAGTTTTTTAATTTATGAGGTGCTCTACAATATCTGTCATGTTAACCACTTGTGCAATAAAATATTTTTGTACCAGAATCCATTTTATATGTGGGAGACATTAGAGAGTATGAAAAAACATTGTTTGTGCTTTGTTCTACCTCCACTAGGGGTATCTTGAAATTTGAGGAACCTTTCTACTACACTAAGAGCACTGATTTACTTTCCTGAAACTATACATTGCATGTGAATTATGCCTACAGTGTATTTGAAGTCAACAAGCAATGATTTTGCGCAAACCTGGCATCTTGTCCATATTCTTCAAATTTTGCCAGGTAATAAAATATGATGCATACAGTAGCTGCTGTTTGTCTAAGTATAGGTTTTCCATATCAGAATCATTGAACAGTAGGGCTATAAATAAATACTATGAAGCCATTTAATGAATGTAACATAGGACGTCACCCGCGGTATGCTTGCAGTATGCATTTATTGTATGAATTGCCAAAAAATAAAGACACTGAGCAGCAGCACCTTAGCAGACAGCAGTGAAACACTGGACTTCTGCCTTCAATGTCAGTGTCCCCTTTAGTCCTGTAGCATCCCAATAAACCAGAGGCAATAAAGTAAAAGCTTTTATTAAAATCACCCACTCATCCTTACTCAATCCACTTGACAATATTACAAAAACCCACCCGAAATAAAACCTATTTTTACCTGCTGTATACCATAATGTACAACCCTGTGTTTGTATAGTTTGTGTTTTCTGTGTCCTACACATTATTGTGTGACATTTCTTTTTACTTTTTTTGGCTTTTTTTTTTCTCTTTTCATTTTTCTTTTCTGTCTGTCTGGGAAGACTGAAGCTACTGCTGCGACAAAGAAGGTACAGTTGGGTGTTAGAGAGAGATAAGACAGTCTGACAAACACGTATTACCTGTAAAGGACACCTCTAATTTGAGGCTGTGACTCTAGACAGAAGAGTGTGTGTGTGTGTGTGTGTGTGTGTGTCTGTCTGTCTGTCTGTCTGTCTGTAAGCTTGTGGGAACATTTCTTCCCTGAAAGCAATTTTCCTTATAGTCAGTCACTTTCTTTGTCCTCCCAAAGTTCAGATGAATTATACCAAGAGAATGGAGAATCTGTAGTGTGTCTGAAGTTTTAAATGGCCCACACCTAGTAGTTTTATGTAGGTAGTATATTTTACATAAATTATGATACAACCATATAATGAACTGTGCTATTAATTTTCTAAAGAAATGAAGTGTGCTCGGGAATTGTGAGAGAAAAACATAGCATAATGCTTATCAATTAGTTGAACACAAAATTTTACAGAAAATCTTTGGAATGGTTTTTATTTTTGTAAATTAATGATGGTAGCATTCTGCAAAGGATTTGTGTTAGACTGTATATAAAAGATGGATGTAGCCTCCAGGTCTAAAAAGTGAAGCCATTGTTGAAGTCCCTTAAATCTGGATTTTACTAAAACAGTAAAGCAGGATATGCGTGGCTACCTTTTGACGGAGCGTGCAGTGTCTTCATTTTCTTAACTTTTTCTTAACTCGTCTCATCCAGTTTCAACACAACAGGTTGGCAGCAGCCAGATTGCTAAACTGGAGGCTACTGGACATCACTGTCGCTACGTCCATCTAGCTTGGAGGGTAACCTTTGAAATCAGACCATAACATTAGAAAACATGGATGTAGTTTCCAGATCTGAAAAGTGAAGTCAACTTGGAAGTGCCTTAAACCTGCATTATTTTTAATGGCCACCAGGGGGCAATACCTTTTTTTGCAAAAAGTCTTGCAGTCCTAAAGAAGTCTATGGGGAAAACGGCCCTCAGCCCTGACCTCTTTTAACACCTTCCTTGTGATTTTATGGGCTCAGTCACTAATTTTGTAAATATTGTTCATGCTAAGTGTCAGAAAGGAGGATAATCCAGGTTGTGCTCATTGGCTAATGACTTGTGATTGACAAGTTGTTAGCCAAAACACCAAGATAGCGTTGGCGAAAACGCTCATCTCGAGGCTTCAAAATGGGACCAGTGAGGGACATCACAGAGGAAAAGGACTCACCCCATGCTGGCCACTTAAAAGAATACAGGTTTAAGGCACCTGAGTGTTGAATTCAGTTTTTTAATCCTGGAAGCTACGTCTATCTTTTATACTCACTATGCTCCAGCCTCAAGTGGCTGCAAAACACTTACAGGGGAAAACTGCTAGCTAGCCTAGCTAAAGGCCCCCCAGCAGCTCGAGAACTGATATATTTATGCGCATTTGATAAAAATGGAAATAGGGGTTTAATGACCAGTTACCAAGCTACTTCATCACTAGAAATAACTGCAATATACAAGCAAAAAGTCCCATGACAAAACGCACAATTTAAAAGGGACAACTTCAAACCTGCTAAAAAAGTTATTTTTCCTCTTATAAAAACTGCTTCTTTGTTTTAAATATACTCTCTACAGTGCCCTGTAGTAAATTCAGAGAAATTTTATTCTTATCTAGTCACTAAATTATTTGCAAAATGATAAGTAATTTACTCTAGATTACTGTGAGCTTATGAATCTGATTCGTACTGTATTTTAACTGGTTTATATACCAAATATAAGCTATATTTTACTATTTCAGCTTTATTCATTACAAGAATCTGCATTCCCATTGCTCTCCTATCATGCTATCTAATATTAGAAAGGATTTCTGTTGTGTTTTTTCAGGATACTTCATAACTATGCATGGTCTCCTACAAATTTCTATCAAGATGTTTATACTCGACACTTGAAGGTCACATACATACTGCTGTGCATTCAAGTTTTGGATTCAGACCAGAACACATTTGTTCCAAAAAGCCTGAGTTTGCAGTCCAACCTTTCACTTCACTCACTGCAACATTTCTCAATTAAAATGCAAGAAGCTAAAACACTGTCACTTGAAAGTCATGGTCCGTCTTTTGTCCAATTATATGTTCTGGCAGTATGCCCAGTTTCTTCTAGCTAATAACACAGTTCCACAGTTATCGATGGCACACTTTCTACTAAGACTCTTTGGGATGCCTCATCTTGTAGTCGTCTAGCCACTTGACTGGTGTAACACGTGGCGTAAGGTTGAGGTCCAGCATACTAATGAGCTTAAGCCTTCAGGGTGTATTTTACTGGTTTATTGAAGGACTGCTACCATGCTTCTCAAGGCCGCTTTATCTTCCAGGCTCAGTCTTAATATTTTTGTTGAAATGAAACAGTAGATTGTCGCTTAATGTCTGTAGCCTTGTGCATCAACAGTTATTCAGTCATTCTGCCTGATAAAGATGTTTGCTTTGCCACGTTGAGAATTGTGTAACATTGCCAAACTCCCATTTTATAAGATTTATAAATGTTGAATTTGTCTCGCCCTGACAGTCTCAACAGAAGTGAGATGTGTCAATTCAAAACTTGGTCTGTACACACCCACACAGTCCACCGGAGAGGTCTAACCATAAAAGATACATGGGTCCATAGGCCCTTTTAAAATCTAGCTTTTATGTGTTAACCTGTCAGAGTGTTCAGATGTGTGATGTGCAGCAGCAGTAAATTTTTTTTTTTTTTTTTTTGTTTCGAAGCAGAGAGCCACCGGTCTTCATTTCCTTTGGTATTTGGAATGTATTTAGCATCATTTTTGCACGATTGGTCACATGATCTTTTAATTTATCTGCAATTTACTTGTGTACAAATGCAAAGCATGGCAAACCATACTTGCAGGGGCTGAACAGATAACAGAGAAAACATAAAATATTAACAGATTTCCACTTGAAAGTTACTTTCAAAAGCACAAACCTGTTAAAGTCGAGCAGCTCCACCAACTGTGCATGTTCTGTGTTCATGGCGTGTGATTTCAAAGACAGTAAAAATCTATTTTATTTTTCAAGCTCAATCATGCCTGGTTTACCTACAGGCCACAACTGGTCATATTTCAGTGAGTCCATTAAAAGAGAGGTTAGCCTGCAGTGCATTTTGGCCCAGGGGTCTCCTTGCACACAGTCCAGTCAGGTGCTAAAGTGAACTTAACCAGGACTCTGAATAGTTGGAAGATGTAGGAGTGCTGTGAAGCAAAGATTGACCGCTGAGTAGATGAGCATTAGGTTAACAACCACCTAATGTGAAGTGGTTTTGCAGAGGTTTGTGCATGAAAACCACACAGGATTTTGCAAGACCTTTTCAGCAAAATCTTTTGACATAAAAACCTATAGTAGGTGCATTGTGTTTGGTTGCTACTTTTTCACCTGTAGAAGCCCTTGTCAGTTAATCTGTCCACAGATTTCACACGTGTTCACTGTTGCTGGTTTTTGGGACTAAATATACCAACATAGAAGTAAAATTTCTCTTAGATCCTTAGTGTGCAAAAGTCAGTTAATTTTAGATCACTTCTTTTGCAGCTTCCTCCTTATTACTGCTTTAAACAGCAGGTTTATTATGTTATTTCACTCACCACATTTTCCTTTTTACTCTAAAAAAGAAGTTGACTCATAGTAAGTGTTAAGTGGAAAGCGTGATAGCCTCCTGCTAAAAAAAAGGTTAAACATTCTGAGGTGTATTTATATAAATTCTGCAGAAACTCCAGGAAGTGGCATGCTCTTTACAGCTCAAAGTGCTCTTTTCACACTATTAAATGGCTTATAAGAGGCATAAAAGGGCCCGTCATCCGTATCCCCAGTTAGATCTATGGTTTCTTCATGTCATGGTCTTTGCAATTTGCATTTTAGTCAGCATTTATTTCCCGTTTACCTACCATTATCAAACTGTGTCAGCGCACACAAAAATACACCCAAACTGTAAGTCACTGTGCGTATCCCTGACTCATACGCTCACAGTCAGCACAGTGTCTCACCTACTGCGAAAGAAATGTGGTATTACACAGCGTTCATCGTCTTCTCAACACATTTCCTGCAGTAGAGCTCATGCACATGTTCTGTACAACCTCTGCCTTTTCGTCTAACTCTACAGTCTGGTTCATACATATTTATTTTGCTGCAAACTGCACAGGAGATGCTGATATTGATTGTGGTATTTTAAGTTTGCTGGAAACTTTTTGACTCACGGTACAGAAAAACAGCTCACAAAAACAGATCCTTTTGAGTGTCTAGCAGTTTCATCACGTGGCCTGGGAGGGTAGAAACAACACATTACCTTTAGTGCAAGAGTGAATCAGTCAAAAGTGGTGTGCTTGGAGCAGACACCAACTGACCACTGTAGCAGGGTCCATGCTCACAGGTGCTGCTAATCAGGTGCCAATCAGGCACCTGATTAGCAGCACCTGGGGTACCAGAAGCTCAAAACAAGAGTCAATAGCAGCTGTAG
>VUQI01024128.1:0-12587 GCA_015106735.1 Paratilapia polleni | reverse complement strand
ATACAAAGTCTTGAAAAGGTCCCATCATATCTTAAAGACCTCATAGTACCATATTATCCCAATAGAGCACTTCGCTCTCAGACTGCAGGCTTACTTGTGGTTCCTAGGGTATTTAAAAGTAGAATGGGAGGCAGAGCCTTCAGCTTTCAGGCCCCTCTCCTATGGAACCAGCTCCCACTGTGGATTCAGGAGACAGACACCCTCTCTACTTTTAAGATTAGGCTTAAAACTTTCCTTTTTGATAGAGCTTATAGTTAGGGCTGGATCAGGTAACCCTGAACCATCCCTTAGTTACACTGCAATAGGCCTATAATACACCACTTGCATGTAATCATTAGTTATTATTAAACTCTGTTTAATGACTCTGTTTCCCCTCATCCCCAACCGGTTGCAGCAGATGGCTGCCCCTCCCTGAGCCTGGTTCTGCCGGAGGTTTCTTCCTGTTGAAAGGGAGTTTTTCCTTCCCACTGTTGCCAAGTGCTTGCTCACAGGGGGTCGTCTGATTGTTGGGGTTTTCTGTCTAATATTGTAGGGTCTTTACCTTAAAATATAAAGCGCTATATAAATAAAATTGAATTGAATTGAACTGAAAGAAATCCGATAAAGCAACTAGATCTCTCCTCAGAGTACCAGGGACATGAAACTTCATTTGGAGTACCAAGGGCACGAAAGACTTGCAATTTTGCTGTGTTAGTAGGAGGGGACTTAAAAATAGGTTCACGGGATCGCCTGGAGGTTAAGGTTCCTGGTAATCTGTCTTAGGTGATGGCTGAGGAGGCCGGGTTTAAGTGGTGGATGACTGGGCCAGGTTTTAATGATGTGGAGTACCAGAGACAGAAAACTTTATTTGGAATACCAGGGACACAAGAGGTTTGCAGTTCTGATGAATTAATGTCAGGGGGCTCAAGAGTCGGTCCCCTGGATTTGTTGGAGGTCAGGGTGTGTTAGAGAATATTCTGACAGCTTAGCATTATATTTTTCAGGTGAGAGCAGCGAATGGTCAGTTTGTGATGATGCTGCTGGCTAGCAACCACACCACCCTGAGCATGCCCAAGCTCATTTGATCTCCGAAGCTATGCAGGGTTGGGACTGGTTAGTGCTTGATGGGAGATTGCCTGGGAATTCCAGGTGCAAGGTTTCTTTATTGTAGAAAGGCTCTGCTCCTGATTTGCAAGGCTGTCGGCCCAGACAGTCCCTCGGTCCTTCCCTCCCGGGTTCTCCTGTGGAGTGCCAGAGGCATTAAACCAGGGAGCAAAGCAAACTTTTCACAAAGTACCAACCACAGGGAAGCTGCGTGGTTCCACAGCTGCCCAACATTGAAATCAACTGAACTGTACAACATATGTGACAGTTTCTGTATTGACTGCCATGGTTGTTGTTATTCCATGTTTCAATATATGTTTGAGCCTTAGACTACAGCACATTTGATGAGCTAATCAGCATTGTGCTCCAGCAGATGGTGAGCTGAAAATTAACAATAAATCACATAATAATGTAAAGGAGAATGACTGGAGGGGTTCTCTGGGAATGTACCCTGAGTCTCTTTTCCATTTGCTAGCCTATGGTAATTTTTGTGATTTTTTTTTCCTGCTAAAATAATTAGATCAAGGATCAAAGCACTGTATGTTTAATTATTGCTATTCTCATGAATCACCGTTGTCCTTCCAGAAAGCTGAACATTGACACCAACAGTTTAAAACAAAGTCCCTTTATTCTATTTAACTGACTATTCCTGTTTCCTTTTTCCTCCTCCTTGCTCTCATCTATGAATAAAGATCACGGCTGCTGGTCCTCTCAGGCTATAAAATATAAATGAAAAGAAAAGAACATAAATAGAAAAACCTTTGATGAGAATGAGAAGTGAATAAGTTAGGAAATGTACAGAAGAAAGTAAGAAAGTACACCCTCTGTCAGCTCTAAGGTTTTTACATATTAGGGCATAATTTTAAAAAATATCTAATCGTTACCAGGTCTTAAAATTAGGTAATTATAACCTCACATGAGCAACATATTATACCATGTCATTATTTATTTAACAAAAACTAAGCCAAAAATGATAAATAAAAAAAAAAAAGCAGTGTGTGAAAAATTAACCTTGTAATGCCAAGTGTATCATATTTGTTAAATGAGTTTTTGAGGCCTCTACATCATCAGGGTGATTTTTTTTTCTTTCCTGAAAAACCTGATGTTTAAGATAAACAAACTGTGAGCAATAAATTGCACAAAATGCCAGATGTAGCAAAAATGATACAAATTAAAACTCATATATGCAAATTTATATTTATTTATTTATTTTTCTTTTTAAAAATTTGTCAGACGGTTCAATAAACACTCCAGTTTCAAAAAATGTGAATTTTCTGGTTATTTCATGGATCAGGCTTTACAGGGTTATGTACAGCCCATGATTCAATAGCTTGTCAAGCCACTTTTATCAGCAATAACTGGAAGTTACTTGAAGTAATGGTTTTCCCTATGACTTTATCAGTTGTCTACATCGTTGTGGAGAAGTTTTGAATTTTGGTGTACTTTCTTTCTACCATGACTGTAACTGGTAATAAATGATTATCCATTAATTCTACGCAATTTAGGGTGCTTTTACTCAATGACTGCTCCTTTTCCCTATCTATGCATCTCTACTTGATGAATATCCCTCTGATCTAGATTCTAACCAGGGAAACTCCAATTAGCAATTGCCATTTGAAGTAATGTTATCCTGTTCTTTTTATTATCTTCTTCTGCTGTCATATTTTGCCATTTATTTGTCCTCTCTCTCTCTCTCTCTCGCTCTCTCTCTCTCTGTAACCTTAACATTTCACAGTCTGAGGATGACCTGTATTCACATTACATTCTCACTGTACTCAGTGATTCATGGAATACAATTTATTTTTGTGTCACAATTTTCCTGAGTCAGTTTCAGTCACCGGAGATTTACAGCATGGATGAATCTTTCTGCTCACTATAGTAGCTTATTCAACAATATTTAAAGCTTTTATATCATTGTAAAAGTTACAGTAAATCACATTGAATCATCTGGGATATACCCAATAGACCTTTCATCTTAACCATGACAAATACATTTCACTGTCCCTTCACCCCCAACTGACTGGCACATAAAGTTGCCTTCCCTGAACCTGGTTTTGCTAGAGGTTTTCAGTAAAAAGAGATGTTTTTCCCACTCATGTCAGTTCCTTGCTCTTGTGGTATCATTGGGTTTCTCACTATAATAAGTTCTTCCTGTAGTTTATATTGCCTTATGTTGCCGCCATAAATTTCAAACTTGGATTAATTACTAAATAACTTTCTAGTACTGGTGGTGTTGCTTAGGACCTTCATCCTGTATTTACTTTCTTGCACGTACCCCAGAGGTATCAACCCAAAAGGTAGAGTGAACGCTTTTGTGAGGTATGCAGTGATGCATTCGGGTTTACTAACCAAGACAAAAACTGTCCAAGTTTACAAAGTCATCAGACAACAGGTGGAAAATTCAAGAAGCAAGACGACTGAGTTGAACATAAATCTGATAAGTAGCTCAAATGTTGCATTTGATTCATTTAAATGTATCAAAAGCTGCATCCTCCAGCATTATGTTGGTTCACCACACTGCCACATTTTATATAAAACATGTGACTCATTTCTCCTTTTATTCATTTGCTGCCTCATCTCCTCCTTTGACTGAGGTGTAGTGTGTGTTTCTGTGTGTATGTGTTTCTGTGTGTGTGTGTGTGTGTGTGTACTTGTTTAGAGATCTTTGTGAGGACAAAAATTTGCATAAAACTATTGCAAATTTAAAACTATTACCACAAAATTACCCTCAAAATTGCTTTGAGGGTCAAAACGTGGTTTTAGGGTTAGGGTTACAATTAGGTTATGGTTAGGTTTAGGGTATGGGTTAGGGTTAGGTATTCATAGGGGCTAGGGAAAGCATTATGTCAATGCAGTTCCCCACTAAGATGCCAAAACGAGTGTGTGTGTGTGTGTATGTGTTTGTTTGTGTGTGTATACTTGTGTATGTACAACTAATTCTCATTCTGGGGTGTTAAATACTGCTGTTAAATACTGCCTACACATGCAAAGCCTGAGGCATAAAGGTCCCTGCCTTTCTTTGCACAGGCTATGTCACCCAACTTAAACAGTCTTTTCTTAACAATCCACTGAAGGAAATTGTGAAAAAAAAATAAATAAATAAATAAATGAGATATCCTAATTTTTTAAGATACTCCAGTGCATGGAAAGCCTAAAAGCAAGGAGACCAGCAGCACGATCACCTTCTCTGCTGGGATTGCTTGCTGAGGTTGACTCTGTGTCTACTGCTTTTGTACTACTTTTGTTTTCTCTTGTTGTTTGGTTAGGTTTATGCACCAAAATAACTTGCTTAGGTTTAGGGTAAAAAAAAAAAAAAAAATCACCCATTCACAACATGAATCCAGCATCATGGAAAATTACGCTGTTAAAAGGGACATCAAGAGGTTTTGACCCCTTGGCATTGCCAACATGTCAAGGCACCAATGCCTATAAGGACGCCTTGTACATCTCTGAGATGCCAGCTTTGAGGCACTCAAAGAACAAGATTATATTACTACCTGTTGTTAGAGTTTTTAGTCAATAAAGTCACCTATCATGCTTTTCTCTTCTGCTCAATCAAGCACTAACTTCATCTGCAGTTGCTTAAAGGGAACTTTAATCAGATTTGCGTTAAAATAGGAAGGGAAAATCTGCACACACTGCTTCAGTTTATTATGTTAGTATCAGTGGTTTCACATAACAAAGATTTTTTTCTTTTTCTTTTTTTTTTTTTATTTCCCACCCCAGTCCCTTCAGGGTTGTATTGTTTTCAACCCTGTCTACTTATGTCCCTACTAAATTGCTTTCCTCATTAAATTTGGCTCCAACATTATACCTCTGTGTGGTTTGTGTCTGAAGTGTGTAATGGTAGACTTTCCATGTATTGCATCTGTTTAAAATCTTTTGCTAACCTTAACCAAGGGTAGTGAGTTCTTAAATATGTCAATAAAAACAAAACTAACAAACCTAGGAAAACAAACCCCTTTTGTGGCATGAAAGAGCTACTGTCAGGATTTACTAACAGGTACAATGTCAGTTTTGTGACTGAAAAGCATGGACACAGGTATTTATTCAATTTATTCAATTTTATTTATATAGCGCCAATTCACAACAATAGTCGTGTCAAGGCACTTTGTATTTTAGGGTAAAGACCCTACAATAAAGTGCATATGTATTTTTAGGAGTTTCCCTTTAAGATAAAAAAAAGATTTTATATATTTTTGATCTGATGTGGCTGTGATAGGAGTATTGATTTAATTGGAATGCCAGGGGCAGATATTGTCAGGACATATTTGGCATGGGCAAATGGCTCAAAGTTGTGAGTACACTGCAAAAAATTTGTCTCTGTCCGTGAGTTCTTCACTGAGTCCTCACCCAGAAAGTTTGGAGTCAATCTACACATATTTCTGGTCCTCAGTAATACTGGAATTTTGATGCAACAGAGGAAAACTTAACTGAACTGACCTTTTCCTAACTCAGAGCTTTGAAGGGAGGAGGGAATTCCAATGCAACATATACAAAGGATACATCTTTTATTGGGTATTAAAGACAGCTAAATTACTTTTTGCAGTGAGGGATGGGTTTGCAGCATTTCAGGTTTTTTGTCACATTTCTAAACAGAGATACAAAACACCTTTCATGTATATATTTTTTTTAAATTTTCATTCTCTCTAGTAGGATTTGTTGTATCATATTGAAATGTATGTCAAAATGTAGCAGTTAATGGGAATTAGATGGAACTGTTAGATTAATGTCTGAATCTTACAACATGTAATAGTGACTTTGATAAATTCCTGCAGCCACTCGCAGCTCAGTAACTTCATTTAGATGCATATCGGTCAGGATCTGATGGTAAATAATGTTTTTTATTCCGCACATCCTACAGGTCAGCTGTTACGCATAGATTTCAGAATTATATGGTGGAATAAAAATATCTTATCCAGAATATCTGGATAAATCATGTGCCCCTCTGTCAGAACTGTCAGATTTATCCAGAGATCACACACATTTATCCACACACAGTCCCCAGTAACTTCTGATAGAACGGGTCACCCTTATATCAAAAACATATTGTTTCTCCTTTGGCTGCCTCTCGTTGATATGATAAACAAGTCTGTAAAACCTGTGCTTACACTGTGTTATTTTTATTAGTATATTACTTGCTCTTTCATTTGGTGCGCTCATTTTTGACTGGCTAATTTGCAGTCCTCAATTTCAGACTCACACTAATTTGATCCACATATTAAATCTGGCCCAGGTAAACACAAACACTCAGGTTATAAATGATTACTTGTACCAAAGAATTCCACAGTGAGAAATGAATTACATGTTAGTGTGTTTTTTCTATCGTAATATTTGCACGTCCTTGTCTTGCACAGCCTGACTGCACCTCAGGGAGTTTGTCAAGAATCCAAACTCAGTATGTGTGAAAGGAAGACCATAAAGGTTTAAAGCATATATTTGGAAGATTTCTATTGAAAGGATAGAAAACCAGACAGAAAACAAAAAATATTACATGCAGTTCTTGACAGCAGAACTGAGTGTCAGCCCTGCAAATGTCCTCCATGTTTTCAGTAGAATGGCTGTTGAAGTGATGAATGTGCTCTCTGCTCACATTTTTAACTTCTTGACATTTGACTCTTTCAGATGGAAGAGGTTTAGGGAAAAATCATTTCTGAGAAAACAATCTTTCTATCTTCAAACCTAATCCTTTGTTATGAAGCCCTAATGAATTTATTTGACTTCTACAATGGGATACATTGGGACATGCATTTGTTGCAAAGCCTTCAAGCCATTTGGTCTCACCCCAAGAAAGGAGATTTGGCCATTGATGAATGTAATTATGTGTCTGCCTCAAATGCCTGCACATCTGTGTGGAGCAGTTTGTATTATATGCTATGTTTACTGTGGAAGTGTGGATATAAAAAAGATGCTTGTTAGTGTAGAGGGAAGCCTTCCAAAATTCATAATTTTCAGCTGACCAAGCAAATACATAACTTTCTCCACAAGTAACCATACTTTGCTATGCCTGAGCAGAACACACTATGGATTCTTATCTGAGGACAGAAGTCAATTTGATTAATGTGTTGATTGTCTTGAAAACATACAGTGCTTAACAAATTTATTAGACTAATGTAAGGTTTATGCCACAGCTGCCCTAAATTAAAAGTATTGATAATTACCAAAATCATTTTTATGTTTCTGTAATGGTTAATCCACCAGTATGTGCGAGCTCTTTAATTTAATATATTATTTAATTTTTTTTAAATTTAATATTTTATATTTTTAATGCTAAAATATCATTATTGTTGCTATCCATGAATTTTTGAATTTACTATTTTACAAAAAAGCAGAAAAAAATATTAAAGCACAGAATTATTTTTTTTCCTGAACAGAAAAATTAGTTTTAGTGGTTGAATGTTATGTTTGACTAATTTCTGACTTCTCAGAGAAGTTCAGTGTGCCAGCTCAAATTTGGTTATAAAAACATGAATTCGGTTTGAAATTCCTCGCTCCTGTTCAAAATGGTAAAACGTCAAGAACTCACTGAAAAGGAAAGAGTCTGCACTAAAGCACTGTGATGGTTTTTCTCATTTTTATGAGAGGTAGTCTAATAAATTTGTTAAGCACTGTATATTCAGAAAGAATCAAGCTGAAAAACTTATACCTTTACCTTTCAACATGAGTTTGTGTTTTGAGTGCAAGCCATGTACCTTTCAGGTTGCTGTGTGTCTGAGCTCTTTCTCAGAGCTGGCATGTTCATCTACAGCAAAAGTTCATACAGCAATAGCTGTGCAATTTTATTGTTTTTTTGTTGTTTTTTTACACCTACACTATTAGGGACAGTTTGAGTGTATAATTTATGGATGCTGTATTCCTGATCTACTAATTCATAGCATACTGATGGTTTCATCTTTAAGAAATCTAATGAATCAAGCTGAAAAAAACTAAATGAAAAATGGGAGAAAAAATACAAATTATAATGTCTCATTTTAATGTTATGAAACAAGATAAATTACTGCTGCATCATTTGCCCCAGTGCTTACACGGAAAAGTGATTATTCAACTAAAGGAGAAGTTAAGAGTAACCTCCTTTTGTTGAGTACTTTTTTTTTACCCCAAAATAATGACTAGCGGAAAGTGCCTTTATGAGCACTCTCATAGAGTAGAGCAACAATTCCACATACATGCATTTTTGCTTGACAGACAGACAGACACACACACACGCAAACTTGCAAATTACTACTGGACCTTCTATTTTGAAGCCACTTTGATGTGTAGTCCCTTGTATTGTTGTTAGGATTAAGGGCTCTACTTAAGCTGCATCATACAATGCAAATTTCACAGTTCACGTTTTCTAAGTACTATATTGATTTTCTTTTGGTGCTGTGACTCATTCAGTACAGCAGAAATCATGTTTGTAACACTATGCTGATAGTGTATTGTTGGACCCTAAAATTAAGTGAGGTTTATTTTTTGTATAACTGTAACTGTACGGTGCAGTGAAGACATTTGCTTCAATAATACCCAATAAACATATCCAAGGAGTCATTAGTCATGAAACCCCGTCTTCTCCAAACTAAAAGATTAGCACAGAATAAACTTTTCTCCATAAGACATAAAATCTCAGCATCCAGCCTTGTGTGACTTCACTATGTCAGGATGACTTTTCATATTCTGTACAAGTCTAACATATTAGTGTCTACAGAAGAGTCACTTCATTTTCTCTCTGTCTTTGTAGAGCTGAAAGTATATTTAGAGTGTAAACTCCAGAGTTACTTGCTGGATTAAAATATTTCCTGATTAAAATATATATCTGCAGCTTCATTCATTCTTGTAAAATTTGTAACAGCAGTATAGGCGGTTGTAAAAATGTATTTTCTTATGTGGATGTTTTGTATCATGTAATAATTTTAGAAAACAGTAATTCACCCTGACCAGTGGACAGTCAGAGGCTTGATTTGTCAGTAACTATAATTCCTCCTGTAGGTTTCCATAGTGTTGTAAGTACAATATCTTGCAAAAGTATTCATACCACTTGAACTTTTCCACATGTTGTCACATTACAACCACAAACTTAAATGTGTTTTATTGGGATTTTATGTGATAGACCAACACAAAGTAGCACATAATTGTGAAATAGAAGGAAAATGATACATGGTGTTCAAAATATTTTACAAATAAAAATCTGGAAAGTGTGGCGTGCATTTGTATTCAGCCCCTCTGAATCAATACTTTGTCGAACCACCGTTCGCTGCAATTACAGCTACAAGTCTTTTGGGTAAGTCTCCACCAGCTTTGCACATCTAGAGACTACAATTTTTGCCCATTCTTCTTTGCAAAATAGCTTCAGTTCAGTCAGACTGCATGGAGAGTGTCTGTGAACAGCAATTTTCAAGATTCTTAATAGGATTTAAGGCAAACAAATGAATATGATTTGATCTAAACCATTCTATTGTAGCTCTGGCTGTATGTTTAGGGTCGTTGGACCTCCTGCTGGAAGGTGAATCTCTGCCCCAGTCTCAAGTCTTTTGCAGCCTCTAACAGGTTATCTTCCAGAATTGCCCTGTATTTAGTTCCATCTTCCCATCAACTCTAACCAGCTTCCCTGTCCCTGCTGAAGAAAAGCATCCCCACAGCATGATGCTGCCACCACCATGTTTCATGGTGGGGATGGTGTGTTCAGGTTGATCTGCAGTGTTAGGTTTCCACCACACATAGCGTTTTGCATGTAGGCCAAAAAGTTCAATTTTGGTCTCATCTGACCAGATCAATTGCTGTAATCCAGCACTTCACTGAAAAACAGTATGCTTCTTTAGTGAGAAAGAAAGTCACTGGTCTCAGCAACATATATAAAAATCATTGTCAGAAAACTCATTGCATTAATGCATTAATGCTCTATTAATTCTTATTAATTCTATGACGACGTGACATTTTTTTCAGCTTGGTTATTTCAGCAAGACAATGCCAATTCACATTCTGCACATAATCCAACAGCATGGCTCCATCAACATATTTTCACCAGAGCAATTTCTGAAAATCAGTTGAAGGGCAACTCTCTCTCTCTCTCTTTCTTTATGATACTGGCTTTAAGCTGTCTGTCTTCAAAGTGACACTCATTGGGCTGCAAACAGGTTCCACATTCCATCCTCTTCTTTATCTTTGTCACTCATAGAATCAGGCCACTCACCTGATTGATTCATAGTCAATATGAGTGACAGGCCAAAGATATACAATAAAAATCTTCTTTCACCCAGAGGTCTGCTTAAATGCTGAAGTATGAGGAACTAATGCTTTATTCTCTACACAAACCACATTTTGTGCAGTGGAATGTTGGACATGCATAATCCTTAATGGCTGCCAGATGCCACTTTTGTACAGTAAATTATATACTTTGAAGAGGAATGAAGGCTGATTGTTTCCAAACTGTTAAGTGTACATAATGCCTCCTGTGAATGTTTTGTGACTTAAAATGCCAGCATACAGTAATCCTTCTTGACATTGTTTTGGAATGAGCAGCTCGTTAAACTTATGTGTCTGTCTGCACAGTCACACCAGCTTTATTAGCATAGTCAAACAGGCTTGAGACAAATTTAAACGCAGACCATTACACAGTTTATTCTCCAACACTTCTTCACTAAAAAGTAATAAGCTGTTTGTGGTCATGTGTCAGGTTTATTGTTTTTAGTTTTCATATATCTTTACAGAGATATAAGTGATGAAAACCAAGGGTCAGACACATGCATACAATCATATTTTACTTGTAAGTCTAATTAATGAGCACAGCCATTATTTGTAAGGACACTTAGTTTTGCCCTTTCAAAATCTACAATAGAGGGTTAGTATCATTTATGTAATAATCAGGTTAAACTGTATTGTGTGTTTTTGTGGCAGACTGACGTCTGACAGATGACTTTCCAGTTTAGACTCCAGTGGAAGGAAGTGTGATGGAGGAGATGGCAGTTGTATGTGCCAGTTTTTATGTTAATAAAATGAATATTTGTAACTTACCAAATGCTTAGATTTGAAGATTTTCAGCTGGTTTCCCATTTTTGTGAACTTTTCTTTTTAAAGTGTACAACAACAACAAAACTTTTAAAGGATTATGTGGTTAGGGACAAGGCCCTAACCACAAATTATATATGCTGTATATAATCAGTGACGTGAAAAAAATCACATAAAAGAAAAAAAAAATCAAAAATGCATACGCATATATATACTTAATGCTATATTCTGTCAGGAAGATGGTGGAATCATATGTGTTCTGCAGGTAGCAACCACTATACAAAGGTGTATGAATTAGAACTTCCAGTTGGGTGCTTCTTCATTTAGCTCCTTTTGTGAAGTCAGAATGATGAGCGTGTGCCAAAAACTGAGCTGGGATAGCAGCCTGTGTCATTAACGGCAGCTGGCATCCACCACTGTTCAACCACCCTTTCCTTTTTAAAAGTCTTTTTGTCCACAAATACAGAATGTTCATCCTGCTTCTCACCCAGTGATATGCCCCTGTTAGACTTGTTGGTGCCCCCACTAAAGAAAAAAAAAATCACTTTTTTTCCCCAGTGCATACCTATGAGGAAGATGTTTGCCTTGCAAATGTAATAAAATTTACACACTGCACATACATTCAAAAATGCAGACATTTACAGTTACAGTGAAACAATAAATCTCAAAGGATGCTATTATACATCAAGTTGATGATACATCATGAATCTAAATCAGTCCTGCATGTACTCTCACCTGGTTCACAGAACAAAACAGACACAACTTATTAGCATGGTTTAATTTTTTAATTCATTTTTTAATATGTATGTATTTATCTTATCTTTATCTTTATTCAGTTCATTCGCATCACAGTAAATTAAATGATAAAAAACAAAAAGCTACAGCTACAGGTTGAAGCTACAGCTTATATAACACACACCCCTCCAATTGCTGTTGATATGTAAACTTAGCACAAAAAGTAAGGACATTTGTGTTTGGTAGATTATTTCTTTGTTGTAACAATGCTTTGTGGCAATAAATCTTATACCGTTGGAGAGCCTGTTTATTTCCCTTTAAATGGTGCCACATTTGTAAGGAAAATGCATTTGTGGGTTGAGCAGCTGAGTTGAGTATGTGGGTTGCACCCATGAAGAACTTGATTGGTGCCTGATTAGCAGCCTGATTAACAGGGTAGCATGGACCCTGCTACAGCGGTCAGTTGGTATCTGCTCCAAGCATGCCATGATTGACTGGATAGGGCTCGTGCCATAGGGCAACTTCAAGCTGGTGACCAGCATGAGGAGGAGGTGCCAGGCTGTTGTGGGTGTGTCTGGTTCTTCCACATGCTATCGAGGCCCCTGTTTGTTAAATGAATAAATTGTTGAATGGCCAATATGTCTTGTTTCTTCAGACTTCAATCATCCATCCACACCAAACAAGAGTCAATAGCAGAATGAGCTGTTTGGCATTGGCAGAGAAGATTTGGCAAGTTCTTCGTGGGCGCAACCCACATACTCAACTCTACTGCTCAACCCACAAAT
>VUQI01024126.1:2898-20456 GCA_015106735.1 Paratilapia polleni | reverse complement strand
AATTCAATTCAATTTTATTTATATAGCGCCAAATCACAACAACAGTCGCCTCAAGGCGCTTTATATTTTAGGGTAAAGACCCTACAATATTAGACAGAGAACCCCAACAATCAGACAACCCCCTATGAGCAAGCACTTGGCAACAGTGGGAAGGAAAAACTCCCTTTTAACAGGAAGAAACCTCTGGCAGAACCAGGCTCAGGGAGGGGCAGCCATCTGCCGCGACCGGTTGGGGGTGAGGGGAAACAGAAGTTGAAAGTTATTTTGCTTACTTGTGTCCTAACCCCACCCATCAAAGAAGTCAGAATCCAGGGGCTAACCACCACAACATCATGCTACCTTCCCAAATACAGTAGATGCCTCCCTTTGAGTGACAACTATATTGTCCTTCAAGCGAATTACTAAAAATTGTATGATGCTGAATAAAAAAACAACAATAATATAGAAGTCCTCATGAGGCAATATCTGTTTAGAATGAACCATTTTCAAAAACAGCTAATCTGGTTCATCAGGACATTCAGATTCAGCTTTCATCGGATTCTGATACAAATTTTACTTGAAACTGATTGATGCTTAGAAGTATGTAGCAGCAACTTTTTTTTTCTAAACTAACATTGAGCCAATGAGAAAAATGGATAGAAAAAAAGTAAATAACCAAAGCTTTTCTAATTATAGCAAAAATTAGTGTGGTCTTGTAGGATTCCATCACTCAGCACTCAGCAGTGAATAAAGGTTTTGGGTCCTTTCTTAAAGCTTCATTTATTGAAAAAGACTGGACTGTTGAGATTTAAAATCTGTTTTGCAAAGGTGTTACATCATAGATATGCTGCAGCTCAACCATCATGGTTTAGCTAATACACACGCAGTAAAATACACAGTGAAATACAGCACAATCACTATGTTATGTATACATAAGAAATTGACTTAAGTAGTACCGTTCAGGCTTAACAAAGGCAGTAACTTCCCATGCTTTTTTTCCACAAATGTAAGTCTGCAAGTGAGCTGAGAGCAGACCAAGAATAGTCTTATAAATAAGAATATAGCAGCAGTTGAGGCTATGGATGTAAAGCATACTATTAGCAGACACTAGCTTTAGGGTTTGTGGTGAATCTAAGTGCTCCATGATGAACCGTATCCAGGTCATGTAAATCTTGAAAAGATGCATACATCACAAGAATAGTACATTGCTGTGTCATCAGCATAACCATGAAAATTAGCATTCATGACACTGAGCCAGACTGTCGATATATAAAGTAGGAATAGAAATAGGAATGGTCCCAGAACCAGAGGTATGACCCTAGTTATACACAGGGAGCCCCGCCTGATAGATCATTTCCAAACCATTTTCAAACCTGTTAGTTCTGACCATCTTGCATGAATGTCTTTGTTTAAAAATTATATAACAACTTTGTAAAAAGCCTTAGATAGATCAGTAAAAAAAAAAAAAGGGCTGCACAGCAGTATAAAATACAAATATACTCATGAAGTATGCTATATTATCATAGATAAATCTACCCAGCTATACATAAAATAAATAATACAGTATTAGCTCTTTTTTTGTCCCCCAGGCCAGTAACAATATAGAAGGGGCTCTATTGGATTGAGATCTGGTGACTGTGGAGGCCATTTGAGGACAGTGAACTCAATGTCATGTTCAAGAAACCAGTTTAAGATGATTTCAGCTTTGTGACATGTTGTGTTATCCTGCTGGAAGTAGCCATCAGAAGATGGGTACACTGTGGTCATAACGGGATGGACATGGTCAGCAACAATACTCAGGTAGGCTGTGGTGTTTAAACAATGCTCATTTGGTACTAATGGACCCAAAATGTACAGAGAAAATATCCCCCACACCATTACACCACTACCACCAGCTGCAGCCTAAACTACTGATACAAGGCAGGATGGATCCATGCTTTCATGTTATTTACACCAAATTCTGACCAGGCTCATCAGACCAGGCAACATTTTTCCAGTCTTCTATTGTCCAATTTTGGTGAGCCTGTGTGAACTGTAGCCTCAGTTTCCCGTTCTTAGCTGACAGGAGTTGCACCCAGTGTGGTCTTCTGCTCCTGTAGCCCTTAAAGGTTTGATGTGTTGTGCATTCAGAGATTCTCTTCTGCATACCTTGGTTGTAATGAGTGGTTATTTGAGTTCCTTTTGCCTTCCTATCAGCTTGAAGCAGTCTGGCCATTCTCCTCTGATATCAATAAGTCATTTCCACCCACAGAACTGCAGCTTGCTGGATAATTTCTCTTTTTCAGACCATTCTCTGTAAACCCTACAGATGTTTGTACAGGAAAATCCCAGTAGATCAGCAGTTTCTGAAATATTCAGACCAGCCCGTCTGGCACCGACAACCATGCCAGATTTAAAGTCACTTAAATCACCTTTCTTCCCCATTCTGATCCTCGGTTTGAACTTCAGCAGGTCATGTCTACATGCCTAAATGCACTGAGTAGCTGCCATGTGACTAGATGATTAGATATTGGTGTTAATGAGCAATTGAGCAGTTGTACCTAACAAAGTGGTCGGTGAGTGTATCTTTAACTCTCAAGACAAAGTTATTTGGGTAACATCAGAGATGGAAACAACATGAATGGTAAATGGTAAATGGACTGGTACTTATATAGCGCTTTTCTACTCAGTTTCTGTGTACTCAAAGCGCTTAAAGTATTCAGTGAAATGCCTGTTTGATGTTCTGGCTTTTTAGTGGTATTCAGCTGACATCAGAAACGCACAAGAGAATAGTGACTGCATGCCAACATTTAGAGGCCAGCCTGATAAAGCGAGTCATTGAAGAGAAACATTTCTAATCAGCAACAACAATGAGCAAGGTTGATCTATGCAAAATATGATGCAAAAAAGAGATGGTAACAGCTTTTTATAATATTTAAGTAATTTCAGAGTTTCATCAGTTTATTTCTGCTCAGCACACTGGTTAATGTTTCCTGGAACCTGTGTAAGTAAGTATGTAGGACAATAATAGAGGATATTCTTAGATGTCTTATATCTGAGTTAAAGAGGTAGAACACAGAGACAAACTCACTGATCTCCTGTAGAAGGTTAAAGACTATGTTTGGCTCTCTTCTCGAAAGGTTATAGTTAAAGTACCCAGAGGAATCTGTTTTTAAGTGTGTGACAGAGAGAAGAGAAAAGTCTGTCTGTGTGTGTTTCTGTCTGCCTCTGTCTCTGTATGCATGTGAGTGTCTTTTTTGCCACCAGCAGGTGCCATCACCTAGCTTTCTGTGTGCCAGTGAAACACTGTCTCTTTGAAAGAAGGTAATTTGGATGACGCCCACAGCTCTCAACCAGGAATCTACAGATCTTCTCTCCCCACAGCATCCTCCCACCACCAGCCCCTCCAGCAATCCAACCAGGCAGCTCCCTCCTCCCCACTGAGCCCCCCCTCTGTCATCTCAAGCCCATGCATGCCACTCATGGAATATTTAACAACAGATATGTTTCTGAATGTCAATGTTCAGGAACCTCACAGCTTTGTGCTGTTTTACCTTGTTTTTCTTTCTCAACCCTCTGGCCCTCAAACACACACTGGGTCAGTGTGTGAGACTGATCCTCCAGGCAGAACTCAGAGTTTGACTGCGGATCTCAGTAGACAAAACAAAGCACCATACACTTTAAATGAAACATTAGCCTTGCTTAAGTTATCATACTTAAATGTCAGAGGTAGAGTCAAGTGGAGCTAAGAACTATAGAGTTAGAAGTATAATTCACAATGACATTTAATGTATGGCACTTATTTCACTTCCATTATTTCTGAAAATGTTCAGTGCATTTGAGTTTAAATGTGTTTTTTCTTTAATCTGTCCAGATATAACCTTGACACCCCAAAAGGATCCCATGCACATTGATCTTAAGTCAGTCTTTTTTTCTTTTTTTTTTTAATTAACTGCAGTGATGTTTCAGTTTCTATTTTGAATAAAGGTTGACAAAGGACTAGGCTGAAGATTTAATGAGCTGAGTTTTATAAACCAATCTCTCAAACACTGGAGGTGAAGCTTTTCCTGTTTTTTTTTTTTTTTTTTTTTTTTTTTTTCAGTTTTGCTTTGTGTGGTACGGGTGTAATTGTTGGTAATTGTGTTTGTGTGTGTGAGAGAGATATCTAAATGGGGTAGCAATGTGTTCAAATTGGACATGACTCACCAGGTATTTCATCAGTGCCACCTCATAAATCCCACAACATTAAAATGCATTTCATGTGTTTGCATGTGTGTGACTGAAGGAGCAATTAGCTGGTAACGCGGTGGGCTTTTATGTGTGTAGTCACTGTCATGTGCTGTTTCCTGACTGCCACATCATTTCTCTCTCTGTCCCTGCAGGGTAGAGGAGAGTTTCAAGACGCTTTTCTGGTCGATCTTCGGGCTCTCCGAAGTGATCTCGGTGGTACTGAAGTATGACCATAAGTTTATAGAGAACATCGGCTACGTGCTGTATGGAGTCTATAATGTCACTATGGTGGTAGTTCTTCTCAACATGCTGATTGCCATGATCAACAGCTCTTACCAGGAGATAGAGGTACAAAAACAAGATGGTTGATCAATAGAAAAAAGGGTGTAATATTGTAAACAAGTCAATAAGGTTCATTTGTATGATTGTCTTTGTGCCTGCAGGAGAATTGCAGCGTAACCTAAAAAACAAAGAGAGATCAATATGGTGGCAACAAGCAAAAACACAGAGTGCATAATAAAAGAGGAGTCTCAATAAAAAATGGTCACAAAAAAAACCCTGAAATTAAAATTTTACTAGAATTATTTTTATATTTCTGATTTTTGTCAAGCTTGTTCAGAAAATTTACACTTACTTTATTGTGCCAGACATTTGAGCTGTTTGAAAAAAAAAACTTTGAATGATATTTCATTGTTTTTTTGAGAATCTACAGACAGACAGATGTTCAGTTCTTTATTTTTTACCATCATATAAAAGCAAACTCAACACATAACTCATATATAGTGTTCTCCTAAAGAGAACAGTTTTATCCTTTGACATTTAAGTTGTTTTTCGTTGTTCACCATAATTTGATTGCAGTCATAAAATACATAACAGTAATTATAGTAATTAGTTACTGAACAACATATTAGCGCATCTCAAAAAATTAGAATATCATGAAAAGGTTTTTTTTCATTATTGAATTCAAAAAGGTAAACTTTCATTCTATATTCATTACAAATAAAGTGCAGTATTTCAAGTCTTTTTTGTTTTAATTGTGATGATTATGGCATATAGCTCATGGACATCAGAAATCCAGTATCGCAGTAAGTAAATTACTATTCATATAATATAAATACTTTATATCTCTCAGTCTAGTTCAGTACAGTCACAACCACAGTCATGGGGAATACTGCTGACCTAACAGTTGTCCAGATGACGATCATCGACACCCTCCACAGGGAGGTTAAGCCACAGAAGGTCATTGCTGAAAAGGCTGGCTGTTTGCAGGGTGCTGTATAGAAGCATATTAATGAAAAGAACAAGTGTGGTAGGGAAAGGTGCCCAGGAAACCTTGAGAGGAGTGTTAAAAACAGTCTATTCGAGAACTTGGGAGAGCTTCACAAGGAGTAGACTGAGGCTGGTGTCAGTGCATCAAGACCCACTATGCGAGATGTCTTCAGAAAAGGGGTTACAGCCACTCCTGAACTGGAGACAATGTCAGAAGCATCTCAGCTGGGCTAAGGAGAAAAAGAACTGAACTGGGGCTCAGTGGTCCAAAGTCGTCTTTTCAGATGAAAGTAAATTTTGCATTTCATTTGGAAATCAAGGTCCTTGAATCTGGAGGAAGAGTGGAGAGGCACAGAATCCATGATATTTGAAGTCCATTGAAATTTCCATTCAGTGATCATTTGGGGTGCCATGTCACCTGCTGCTGTGGGTGGTGGTTGGTCCACTATGCTTTATCTAGTCCAAAGTCAACACAGCCGTCTACCGGGAGATTTTAGAGCACTTCAGGCTTCCATCTGCTGACAGTCTGTATGGAGATGCCAATTTGTTTTTCCAACAGCACTTAACACCTGACCACAGTGCCAATACTGCCAAATGGTTTGCTATCATGATATTACTGTGTTTGATTGCCCAGCTAACTCACCTGACCTGAACCACAGAGAATCTCTGGGGTATTGTCAAGAGGAAGATGAGAAACAAATGAGCTGAAGGCCACTATCAAAGCAACCTGGGATTCAATAACAGCTCAGCAGTGCCACAAGGTGATCATCTCCATGCCACGGCACATTGATGCAATAATTTGTGGTAAAGGAATCCCAGACAAGTAGTGAGTGTATAAATGAACATACTTTTCACAAGTTGGACATTTCTGTAAATCCTTTTTTAATAGATCTTAGGAAATATTCTAATATTTTGACATGCTGGATTTCAGATTTTTACGAGTTATAAGCCATAATCATCACAGCTGAAACAAAAAAGACTATAAATATTTCACTTTAGGTATAATGAATATAGAATATGTGAAAGTTTAACTTTTTGAATTAAACTACAAAAAGTGAACTTTTTCACAATATTCTCATTTTTGGAGGTGCACAAGTACAGTAGCTTCATCTAAACCATATAAGACCAAGTTTAGTGTGATAAGCTGTATTTTGTGTTTAATAGTTTTTGGTGTGTGGACTTCACTGTCTTTATTGACTGGAATTAAAAAAGCTACAGTACAACAAGTCACAGCAGTTTATTCACTTATTCTTCGTTTAATCTTCATCTATCACCCTCTGCTTCTTTGGGTCTCTGCAGGAGGATGCCGATGTGGAGTGGAAGTTTGCCCGAGCTAAGTTGTGGCTCTCCTACTTTGATGAGGGCCGCACCCTACCGGCCCCCTTTAACCTCGTTCCCAGCCCTAAGTCCTTCTACTACTTGGTCCTACGGATCAAGTCCTGTCTGATTCGCCTCTGCAAGGCCAACGGCCATCGCCATAACGAGCTGGAGATGGGCATGCTCAACTCTCAGGCCAAGGTCGGTGTCAGTAATATATTTGGTTACTTTGCACATGTTGGGCTGACTACTTATGCCATTATAATTTGTGGCTAATTAATGATTTTCCAAACCAAGTTTCAGAAGCAATTAAATAACAGACTGTTAATTTTTATCATATTATTAATGATATCTTTTCCAAGTACCCTGTTTCAGCTATTCTTGTTTTTTTTAAGGAAACATTTCATTGACAGACAGCTGTAAAGTTGTACAGTGAAGTTTTGTTTTGGTTTGGTTTGCAGCAGTGGTGTTAATGATTGTCTGCAGTCCTTTTTTAATCCATATTTTGCTGTTGACAGGATCCTTCCTGGCTAAATTGTGTTTATGTTTGATATTTTCCCAGATGGACTCAGTTAAACTGTTAAAAATCAATAAAGGGGCAAAGGACACTAATTACACCCACCACAGTTTTCAGTGGAGTCGGCTGTATGTATAGGCCTGGGTCAACTGTTTGTTTTGTGATTATCAAATACTGAGTCTTTAGCAACTGTAATATGTAGAGTATTCTCAGGCAATCCAGGAAAGACTGAGGAAATGTAGGCTCACCACTGCAAGTCTAGAAATGCAACTGAATCTTTGTTCAGTTTCACACTTTGTCCCTCTCACGATTTGTCCTTCTAAATAAAAATCACGGTAATGAAAAGATGGTCTTGTGTGACGAAAATAGCATAGACCATTTAATGCGCAATCAATCTTGGTGCTGGTCTTGTCCGCAGGCATTTCTACTGCCTGATCCCCAAGCTCAAATGGCTCACCTCGGCCCCTCAGCCAGGTAATTTGGCAGCCCATTAGCTTTGCCTGCGTGTGCTCAAATGCCCGGGCAGGTCTTGGATGGGGACAAGATGGGTTACACCCTGCTGCTTCTGTGAGCACCTAAAGTTTTCTGACAGTTTCACAGGCGAGCCAAACAGGTGCAGCGAGCGATCGATACATGAGCTCACACCATTTCACAGTACAGTGTTGGAAAATGTCAGCTGAGATTAGGAAAAGACAGCATGCTCTTTCTGAGTCTGTATCTTCTCAGCCGTTTGGTGCATGTTTCTCTACTGTTTAAGAAAAGTGTACATAATCATGGTAGTATCAAAAAGCATGTTCTTAAATTTATATTTGCAACTGATATGAAAATGTTCATTCAGTGAGTGCTTGTTTTGCAATGGTATTCCTGTTCATGCTCATGCTCTTTGGTGAACTGCCTTTCATATCAGTAAGGATAATTAATTTCTTGCCATAAAGAAGAGAAATTCAGTTGGAGGCGGCAGAAGCCCACTAAGCAGGTTACTTATGGGGACTAGATCACAGAGAAGACACCAAAGAGATTTCAGCTTTTTCAGTTGGCCTTTGGAAAACATCTGCATAAAATATGTGTTTCTGACACTCATGTAGCTGAAACAATAGTAGCCGTCTGTGTGTGCGGTGTGTGAATTGATAAAAAAATTGATTAAAAAGATATTTATTTGCCTTACTATAGCACACAAAAAATGCTGTACATGTTGTTCCTTCAGAGAACACAAGATGAGTTTCCCTGCAAAAGATTAAAAAAAATCTTCAGGAATTTGATTATAAAGTCACTGAGAGCTCAAACTGACAACTGAAATATCACCTTTTTCATCATAATAAATGCTCTATCATAATGAACACCGGGTAAGGGTTTCTCTGTGATCGTTTTAAAGGGAATCTATTTTTTATTAAGTTACACTAGACACTTTCAGGGTTTTATTTACATTCAGACATTCAGGGTTTTGTTTAAATGTTTTCTTTGTATATTTTCACATTTGAAAAAATCAGCTCCTCTTGGAAAAAAAAAATGTTGGAATCCAGTGTGATCTGGCTTTGCAGTGCTTCTTATTATTCATCTTTTTATTACTAAACTTAGTCTTATATTGAGCATTTATTATTTTGATACAGTATGTTTCCTGCAGCTTTAGTGCTCTTACTGTAGAATAGCAGCTAGTTGCATGTGTCCACACTTCAGTTAAAACTCTTTTTTTTACACTGCAGTGTTGAAATGACGCATATGCTTCAAACCAAGGTCACGGAGATGGAAGGCATCTAGGAGTGGGTTAATAAAGACTTACTCTGGCTAGGTCACGCAGTCGACTCTTTTTGGCTTCTCTTTTAAAACATCTCAGCACTAGATATAAACACTAATCCCTGCCTTTTATTACTGTTTTGCCACTATGATGCCTCCTTTAGCACCTGAGATGATCCACAACCCTGTGACACTTGACTTTTATCTGTTTCTTGCTGTTGTAGGATGAACACTTCAGGTCATATGCACGGCCAGGAGAAGAGTTCACCCAAAGAAAATCTAGAAAACATCCCACCAGGTATCAGGTAAGACGGAGATGGAATTAGACGCAGAGAGCACAGGATGGGTGGAGTGAAGATGATACAAAGAAGACCTGGAAATTTGATGGAGGCAAGAGGAAGAATCAAATGAGAGACAAAGAGACAGCTGAAGGAATATGTAGCAGAACAATATCAGATGGGTACAGAGGTATAGAGAGAGTGAGGTTCACTCGAGGGTGATGACAGTGAGGGAGAATGGAGATGGCAGAGGTGAGGAGATTCTGATACAAAAGACAGAGGAAAGGGAGTGTGAGGGAGACGTAAAGATAAGGTAGAGATGACAGAGAGGCAGAAATCTCTCAAGTTTCAATGGAAGGGCATTGACTGAAAGGAAGTGGTAAAAAGAGAAGGAGAGCAACAGAGTAAGGCCAAAGATTCCTCTAATGAGCTGTTTGAAAGAGATCGAAGGCAGGCACTCAGTAAATGAGCTCAAAGTATAACACTGAGGAGGGGAAAGATGCTCTCCTCCTTAGTCTGTTCTTCACCTCTCCCCTGAGGGAAATCTAGCTTCCTTTGCAGGTTGACTGCACTGTTGTCTTAAGCCTCCCATTTTGTGTGTTTTTCTAGACATCCAGCACACTACATACACACACACAACAGTGAGATATCACTTGGTGTACCATGGTGTGACATATATGTGTGCGACATGTGGGGTGACAGGTATTGACCCATGTTCAGAGTGCCTACATGCAGGAGGTGACTGCCTGAGGCTTGGAAGCAGCTGCAGGATCTGTATCAATCTGCCACAGATTGCTACTCAGTGTCTTACCTACTATCTCAGAGGCACAGCACAACTGTCTGCACAATTTTGTGTTTTTGGATAATATGTGTGCACACAAAAATGGATGTGTTTCGAAATATGCACTCAGAGAAGTCTACTGGGGGGAGGTTCATAGATGTAGTGAAGGAGGACATGCAGAGGGTTGGTGTGATAGAGCAGGATGCTAGGGATAGGGTAGGATGGAGGCAGACGGTCCGCTGTGGCGACCCCTAAAGGGAGCAGCCGAAAGAAGAAGAAGAAGAAGAAGAAGAAGTCTACTGGGGAAATATAGCACTCATTGTCACATCACCTTGACACGTCCTCTCTGTAATCTTCTTTTTCTTCTCGTTCTCATAGAAGATCATGAAACGCCTGATTAAGCGGTATGTGCTTAAGGCTCAAGTGGACAGAGAGAGTGATGAAGTTAATGAAGGTAAAAATTCCCTCTTCATTAAAGCCCACTTTCATTGTGTCATTATGTGCTTAAGGAACACAGTCTGTTCAGAAACTTTTCAGACACTTTCAAGTTTTCTGCATATTGTTATGTGTCAGAATCATTTAAAAATGGATTCGGTTCAGTTAAAAGCTGTACCACTCCACAATGACAAAGCAAAAGCTGTTTTTTGGAATGTTTTGTAAATTTATTAAAATAAATAAATAAATCAAAGGCTGAAATTTTCCTTTTACATAAGTATTCAGACCGTGGGGAGGATCCTACAAGGCTGGCATACCTTTATTTTGGAAGATTTCCCATTCCTGGCAACCAAGTTGGATGGGGAGCCACTTTCAGGTCTCTGTATCCCAACAGCATGATGCTGCCACATCTTGTTTGACAGTAGTGATAGTCTTAATGAGGTAATGCTCAGTGCCTGGTTTCCTGTACACACTCCACTGGGAATTTTGGCCAGTAGTTTAATCATCCTTTCATTAGACCAGAGGATTTTGCTTTTCATCGTCTGAGAGACCTCCAGGTGTCTTTTGGCAAGCTCCCTGCGGGCTGTTATGTGCCTTTTAGTGAGTCTGGCCACTCAACCGTAAAACCCTAATTAGTGACTGCTGCACCAAGTTTGTCTTGTAAAGTTATCCCATATTCACAAAGGAGTTCTGGATCTCATTATCAGTGACCACTGGAATCCTGGTTACTTGTTGCACCACAGCCCTTCATCTCTGATTACTCAGTTTGGCTAAGCAGCCAGATCTAAAAAGACTGTTGATGGTTTTAGTCTTTTTTTCATTTTAGAACAATCGAGGCCACCATGTTCTTCGGCACTTTCAGTGCTGCAGAAATTTTCTTGGGTCCTTCCCCACTTCTGTGCCTTTACACAGTCCTGTGTGGGAATCGTACAGACAGTTCTCTCAGCCTTATGGTTTTCACTCTGACAGACACCATTAACTGTGAGACCTTATGTATATAAATGGTTGTGCCTATACTAATTATGTCAAGTGAATTCAATTAGGCACAACTGACTTCAGTTAAGCTGTACAAACATTTTAAGAGACACTGATAGAAGTAGAATGCACCAGAGACTAATTTTGAGTCAAAAAGGGTCTGGAAACTTGTTTCAATTTTAATAAACAAATTGCCCCATAAGGCATGTTTTTGCTTTGTCATTGTGGAGTATTGTGTGTAGATTTATGAAAGAAAAAAAGAGTTGAATACATTTTTAGATGAAACTGAAACTTTGAAAGGGTTTGAAAACTTTCTAAATGCATTGTGTGTGAGGAACAAAAGGTAGGGGTTACTGTGTTTGTGACTTTATGTGTGTACTCAAGTGTAAAATGACGTCATTACTCACGTGAGTCAGCACTGTTGTATGATCCTGTAGGTAACTGCTTACTTGCATGCACGTCTTTGTTCATTCATGCTAATGTGTCCTAATTGTTGTGCCATGCCTCAGTTCTTCTTTTGTACCTTTTGTGTGACTATGTTGTAGGCGAGTTGAAGGAGATCAAGCAAGACATTTCCAGCCTCCGCTATGAACTTCTGGAGGAGAAGTCCCAGGCCGCAGGCGAGCTGGCTCTGCTCATCCAGCAACTTAGCGACAAGTTTGGCAAGAACACCATGAGACACTGACAGGAGTTGCAAGAAAGGGAGAGGAGAATGTGAGAGAGGGTGAGATCAGGAAGAGGTGGGGGGCAGAAAGCTGGGTCAGCACAGGTATTTTTAAGACGTCAATAGTACAAGAGGGAGAGAAAAGAGACAGGGGAAGCAGGATGTTTATGAGATAGACAGGATGAATGGAGGACAGTGGAAGCAAACATTGACATAAAGAAACTGGGCAGAGTGAAACAATTGATTTGGATATGCAATGACACAATTAGGGAGGAATGTGAAAAGTAGATTGTGAATGCAAGTGAGCATGAGGTCAGAGGGTCAGAGGTGAAGTAAAGTGAGTCAGAGGGGCTTTGTGCTGACAGTTCAATTCTAATTAAAGGCAAAGTCTTCAAGGAGTGAGAAAGGAGAGGAAGAAAGAGGCTAGCAGGCTGGGTGGGAGGCAGAGGGAGACGAATGAGGAGGAAAACACAAGCACCATGAGATATGAAGAGGCACCACAGGGCATAAGACTGAGGAAGCAGTGAGGACCCCCACATCCAATGCCAAGATGTATCAGTGTATCACCAACTTGGAGAGGGAAACCCAGAGAAGGGATGACACAAAGAGAGGGCTGTAGGGGGAGAGGGACAAGTGAGAAAAAATATCTGAAAAAAATGCCACTGTTATTTACACTGGAAAGGCTGACATTGCTTCTTTGTCCTCACTTTGTTGGGACAAGCATAGATGCCTGTAAAAGTACTGCAGAGACCTTTATAAAGCAGGCTATCTAATTAATGCATATCCATTCATAATGCACAACTTATGATCAGGATTTTGTGGATTCAGGAAAAATGCACTTATTTGAAAGTCATTAAGGAAACCACTGAAATATTAAACATTATCCTATTATCTTAATGTCACTCAGAATTCTGTCCACATAGCACACTGAGCTAGGTAGATTTTGTTAGGTATTGCAGCTCCATGTGAACTGTTTCCATGAGATCTACATTAAAGCAAAATGACTGTATTTCAAAAAATGCCCTCAAGACAGCAGGTCTTTTACCTCATTCATGCTGCCAGATATGTTGCAGGTAAATATTGAGTAGAAAATGCAATTAGGACATACAGAAACAATTGGAAAATTTCACGATACCTCTCTTACTTTGTTTAAAATCGAGGTGCCACACTTATTTCAACAACTTTAAACCAAGACTAGATAACTGCTTTGGATATTCTTCTCTTCACTGTGCCTTTGGAGCACCAAGTGTTTCTGCATAACATGTTTCTAAAATAGTAACGAAAAAGTGACAAGTCCTTGAGGAGTTTGTTTACAGCTGTAAATCCAGGAGGTCAGTACTTAGGTGAAGCCCGTGAAGGCAGCAAAAGTGATTCTGTTCGAGGGCAGCCAGACATTTGTGAGGAGAGAAAATCTCTGAGATGCAGACATATATTTATGTATGCAGTCATTTGGCAGCAAAACTGGAACTGAAGAAGCTGCATGGAGTCATTTTATGGTGTTTTTCTTTTGGAGACAGATTTGACATGCTGCAGCTCAAACTAAAGTATTGTGTTAGACATACGTCATAGCTGAACAATAGTTAAACTAAAAAAATTAAGTGTAGCACAGTTTGATAAGCTGCTGATTTGTCAATAATAATAATGATCTTTTCTGTTGTCAAATAGGGTGCAAATAGGATCAGCCACATCATGTTTCTCTCTTGTGTCTGCAGCCCAGGTTTTGATTTGAAAGCAACAAAAAGACCTGATGATTTGTCATTGAGACATCCTGAACACAGTAGGGCTTCACCAAGTCGAAAGGGATCTTCATAGATCTGGTTAAGCTTCTGTCCTGATTCTTTTTAATACTTGATTCCTAAACTCAAGGCTCTTTCATGAGTCCTTGAAGACCACACTACTTGGGGAAAACATCAGCATGCTGACGGAACACCAGTCTGCATATATTTCCATGTTCAAGTTTGGAAACTTCATGTTTTATGAAAAGATTTTGGTATTTTAAAATTAATCAGTGGACTGGTTCTTCTAAGGCTTTCTCTATGAATTCATAGAGAAAATTATAATATACTATTCAGTTCCTTCCATCCTTCTTGAAACTAATTGGATAAAATTTTAAAATATTTCAAATAAAGCGGTACAATATTAGCAATCTGTTATTGTGTGGATGATTATAAAAGTGCACTAGTGCACTTATCAACAACAGTATCATTGGGTGCTTTCGTACTGCAGGAATTTTTCATGGTTCTAGTAACTGTTCTAGGTAGTACGCACTTTTTTCTGTGTCCACATTACATTCTTGGAACTCCTTTTATAAGGGTCTTTTTTAATCTCCTTCTACAGAGTAAGTGCTTTTCCAGCATAAGAATTATGATTGGTCCAGAAGTAAGTGTTGATTCACTAGTCGAACACATGAATGCAGCAACTGCCATTAACAAAAAGAGAGTAAACATTGGTAAAACATTAACCTAATAAAAACAGCCTATATGCGAGAGAGGGAATACAGCGTGTTTTTGAGTTGTCAGAGCAAATTACAAAAATCTTTGTTAGCAATTCCTCTTAACCTTCTACTTTGCAACCACCACACAGTAAAGTCACATAGACAGAAAAGAGCCAGGAAAATAAAGGACCACAGCAAGAGGTGATGTTGCATTACCAGCTGGTTTTACATCACTTCAGAGTTCCTAATAGCGGTCCAAAGTTCAAACAAAGGCTTGAGAAAACAGCTCGGAAGATGTGGTTCCCAGGCAGACCTCCGCAGTGGGTACTTACCCCAGATAATTCCCAAAACCCTCTGGTCCAAAAGCAGCTATTTGCTGTAATGAATAAAATAAAGTGCTATTGTGCTCTTAAATCTTCATCCTTTACAATAAAACTTCCAGTTGGACTGTGAGATGAGTTACTACCATAACAAATGTATTTATATTTTCATTTTTACAGGTAGTTAGAAGAAGCCTTGAGCTTTTAAAGTTGATGGCCTAAACTCACTAGTAGGTATCTAGGGCCAAATATATTTGTAATTAAAATAGATAGTAAGTATTTAATCAGAAGGCTTTAAACATGATTAAAATGATGTTTTTACCGATATGAGTTTTTTTTATTTGTTTCAAAATCAAAGGCTTTTCAGACCGATTTTCATTTCAATTAGGCGGACTTGAGCTTGTTCCTTTGTTTGTTTGTATTAGGGGTGAAAGCTGCTAATTATTTTTCTTTCTGCAGAACCATGCAAATCATGAAGAGACCCACCACCTGAAAGAGAAAATTTCCTGAAATACTGTATTTTTAACTTGTACACAAGAATTATTGATTAAATCAAAATCTTGTATGGTATATTGTCATATTTTTGATCCTTAAATTAAACAGAATAAGCTCTATACTGACTGCTCTTTTGTTTTTTTTTTTTGGTTTTTAATTTGTGCACTTTGTATGATTTTTGCTGAAGGTGATGTTTGGTGAAATTTAATTATTCAGCATTTGTCCTTACATGCACCCATCAATCGATGACAGGTGCTGGAGCAAGAAAACAAACACGTGGCTGCTGTGTTGTTCTGTGCTGCAACAACACTGTTCACTAATCACAACAAATGCTCTCAAGCAAACATTTGAACAGCTGGGAGATCCCCAAACAGCAGAACGTACACTCTCACACAGCATGATAACATGTATAATACTCATACTCTTTTATTAAAAACATTACATGCACAATGAAATGTATCCATATATTCTGTATTGTATTTGTACATGTATATACAAGGAGGACCTCAACATTATAGTCTGCTTTTACATCCATCCATCTTTTATTTTGTGGTAAAGTGTGACGACTAGGTTGGAGCCTTCCCACCTGACACTGGGTGAAACGTGAGGACAAGTGATGGACAGGTCACCAGTCCATCACAGGGCTAACACAGAGAGACAGACAACTATTTGGGCTTGGACAGTGGGAGGAAGGGGCCACAGTGCTAACCACTGTGCCACCCTGCTGTTTCTACAGTTTTTAATTAATTGCATGCAGCTTAGCACGTAAACTCAATTAATACATATTTAATAGTCTTTGACAACAATAACAGTCACTCATGTGATATCAGAAACACTAATGCCATGAATTAAAACCCAGCAGCCAGGTATTGGAGCTTGGCTATAGTGGCAAACTGAGGCCATTGTAGCCTGGCTCCTGCCCTAAAGTGGTCCTACCACCCTCAAACCTCTGTAAACCCCAAGTTGCAGTACTGTTTCTTATGTGATAATGAGCTGGGCCTCAGGAACAGTTTCTTAAAACCACAGCAAAGTCTTACTACTGTAAAAGCGTTACATGAAGCTAATGCAGCCTTGATATAAAATGTTTTAGACTGACTTTGAAGAGGGTTTAAAAGCCAAGGAGCCCCACTGTGACTGGGAAATTGGCTTTCCCGTAAGCCTGAGTGTGTGTGTGTGTGTGTGTGTGTGTGTGTGTGTGTGTGTGTGTGTGTGTGCGTGAGTGCATGTGCAGCTTAGTCCTGCACCTGTGTGCTGACCTCGCCAACACACTTGGCGTGACAGACATATCCTGAAAGCTGCCCTCTAAAACAGCACTGTAAACACTCAAAACCTACATATGTGCAGATGTTTATCAGGTCTCTGTCGTTCCATACTATTCACTCACAGCTTTCTCTGCTCTGTCTCAGGCTGTCACTGAAAGACTTACTTTTATTGCCTCTACTCTGAGAATAAAAATACCAACAAACACTGTGAAGTTTTCACTCAAACGTACCTTACATGGTCATCTTTCAGATGACAAATATCGACAGATATTTTGCCATCTTTGTTTTCATTACAATTTATTTTTTGTGATTATTCAGACATGACTGCTTTATGCAGAAAATGTCATTTTAGGAGCAGAAATATTTTGATTAAAAACTTTCATTCGTTTTGTCTTTTTCTGCCTGTCATGAGCTTTATAAAGGTTTCTGTTATATTTACTTTTTTTTCCCTTCCTTTGTGTTTTTGAAGGTTATTCTTTTGTTCATTTAATAGGCCCCCTTTGTTCCCTCTCTCTCTCTCTCTGTCTCTCTGTGTGTGTGTGTGTGTGTGTGTGTGTGGGAGACAGAGAGAGTGAAAGTTAAGTCTTGGTCTCCCTTAGAGTTTATTTCCTGTTTTATTTTGAAGATTAGCTCCTTAAGAGGCTATCTGTGTTTTTACTTCCCTCCTTTCTTCTTTTTCCTGCCCTCAGTGTCTGAGTGACTTTATTACACTTTATTACCCTTCTCCCCTGGTGTATATGCATCTCTTCCCTCAGTCTTTTGTCAGGCTGTCATTACTAACTCATTCTAAAGTGTTGCCTGTTTATATTTTCTTCCAATGGCTCTCTGGGATAGTTTGTGTTGTTTTTAGATTTTTTTTTTTTTTTTTTTTTGGGGGTTTTTTTTACCAAAC
>VUQI01024116.1:14873-33880 GCA_015106735.1 Paratilapia polleni | reverse complement strand
TATTGTATATGAAAAATGCAAAAAACATTGAGAACCAGGAAACCACCCAGATAATTAATATAAATCACAGAAAAAAAAATAAATAATATATATATATATAGATATCTATATATATATATATATATATATATCTATATCTATATATCTATATATCTATAGATATATAGATATATATATATATAGAGATATATATAGATATATAGATATCTATCTATCTATATATATCTCTATATATATATAGATATATATATATATATATATATCAGTGTCAAGTGTGTAATCTTTTTCAAAGGTCTGATAAGATCACTACCTCATCAGCCCTGGCCCGTTCAATTTTGGATTTGAAGTCCTCCACAGTCTGATGCAAGCCTCTGTGGCTGCCCAGCTGGGACTCCACCGAGGGCAGATCAGATCCCCACTCAGCGTTATCAATACGACGCTGGTTCTCCTCCACCCAGGCCAGGAGGTCTTGGACATAACGCAGGGTCACGTCATCCAACTCTGGCCGTGCCTTCAGGGATATCTGCTGGGAGGTCTGGGTCAGTGGGATCTGGGCAGTAGTCACGGCAGACTTCAGACGAAGATTGTAATCAGTGCGCAAGTTCACCAGGCGCTCGTGGAGGCGGTAAACTCTGTCATTTTACAAAAAAAGAAAAAAGAAAACCAACAGACAGGTGTTAACTGACAATGCCCTTGTTCTTTCGGCATCCTATTTTGATAATTCACTTTAATTCAGCATACACATAGCACCCACCTGCGGTACATCTGTTCAGCCTGAGGGTGGCGCCCATCCTTGAGTACCTGCACATCATTGAAGAGCAGGCGAATCACGTTGTCTGCTTTGTCCAGCTCCCTCTCCACTTCTGCTGTGTGCTGAGCTGGTTTCCCTGCATTCAGGAGACGAATGTCCTGAAGGAAACACAGCCAATAAAAGTGTTAATTTCAAGCCTTTTTTTTTTCAACTTGATCACAAACATTAGGAAGAAAAATAAAGGCTAAGGAGAGTGACTGACAAACACACTTCTGTGATTTTTCTTTACTTTTCTTTACCTATGCAGTACCTGCTTAAGAGACATACGTAATATGGGTGTGGAAAAAATATTTTCTTATAAATGGATGGTGTTTAAAGTGATTAGGAGTTTTGCTATATGGTGTAAAAGAGGTCTAAATAGTTGCAGTTTTTTGGAATGAGAAGAATGCTGAATCTAAGTTATTTTGGAGAAAACAAGACTAAATCAATCAGTTGTTTCCTGTCAGTTTGTGAACACATACTGCAATAGCACACAGTAGTTTAGTCTTTAACTACTGAAGACTCACCGTCTGCAGCAGGGTCTCCAGATGGGTGAGCTGCTCATCACACATTCCTGACTCCATCTGGACTTTACTGTATGTCCTCTGTAGCCTCTCGAGTCTGGAAAAAAGTAAGTAAAATCAAATTAAATCAAGGGACCAAAGATAATCTGCCCTCCCTAAAATTTCTAGAATTAAACACCTATAACGCAACACAAGCCAAAGCTCACAACAAGACCTTCACAACACTTACGGGACCCTGCGCTGCAGCAAATACTCCAGTTTGTGAGGGTCAGCCACAAAAGCCATATCTCATTTCTTCTTAACAGATCAGCTATGGAAAAGTTGTCTCTTCTCACACTCCCATTACTCTGCCACGTACGTGCTCAGAGGGGGACAAAAATGCCACTCTTACAAAGAAGTCCGGTCTGTCCATTCAGTCATTCCACATCCCAGAAAACTACGTAAACAAGGCTGCGAGACTGAAACATGACGGGCCTGTCTTGTGACAAGAAACCATCCCATTCCCATTTCCAGGCATGACACAACACTGCTCTAAGTACATAAAAATTTACAAATGTCTCATACCTAATTATGTCTTTAAGTGTGTCCAGTTATGGGGAACACATCTCATCACAGACCAACCCACAAAACCAGAGCAGGATGATTGAATGCCTCGCCTTATCTATCATGCATGCATACTTCACAATATAAAACTTTCGATCATAACAGCAGTTTTAAAAAATGTTTCCAAATTAGAATGTTTTGGCTAACTTCAATCAGCAGAGGAAAAATGTGCTAAATATTTGGGTAAATATAAACCTATTAGGGTAAAATAAATGTAACTTTAATAAATAATGAATGAAATGTAACTGCTAATGATATTATTTTGCCATACCGTCATGAGCATTTCTGGCTAATTCAATAAAGCTAAAGACAGGCTACAAGCTAGCTGCCATTTGTCAATTATCAAGAAAAACTCTTGATATATTGTTTGTGTCCTCGTTTGTGTTTAATAAATCCAGTTTACTAGCCCATGATCTTCTGTTCCCGTTAAAAATATCATGATGTTGCTTCAGGCAAGTGAGAAGTCATGCCCTCTACAAGGATCTAATGTTAGCTTAGCTCTTTTCCCAAAGGAACAGTACTAAGTAGAGTTAAATTAACAATTATTGTTTTGGGAAAAGAGGTTGTATCTATGCTTTACATATGTGTTTTACTTATAACTTGGTATATTTGTGCATTCTTCTTGGCAAGGTTGACAGTTATCTCATTATCTGTTCACTTAACTCAGTTCTTGAGTGGTTTATTTCTGTTTGTTCTCAGTTGTTACTGTAGCATTGCACCCCTTGCCAAAGAAAGACTGATGCAAATCAAACTTGATCACAGTAATCATATATTTTATAAATCTGCTCTTGTCCCAACCTCTCAAACTCTATCCTGAGGAGCCGTTCTCTTTCAAGGATGGCCACGTGGAGTCGACCCCATTCTTTCTCCACATCAATGGGATGGTAGCCTGGAGGGACCTTCACCTGACCAGCATGCACTGCACTCTATAGGTCAAAGTACAAAGCATTCAGTTGTTAGGGTTTGATATAACATTAGTGAGAGAAAAGAATAGATTGCAACATATTAAATAATACAGAAATTTTGGTTAGCTTGCCTCAAAGGATTGGTAGATGTGTTTGGAGCGGCTCTTGTCGGACTCTTTCACTGGCAGCTCCGTCTCTTTGAACTTCAAGAACTGGCGCCAAAGAAGCTGCGGAAAACACAAAGGGATCGGTTATTGTTAGATCAGATTTCCCTTTATTCATTCAAATAATTGTAGTTTTCCCCAAAATATCTCTGAATTCCTAGTGTTTTTTCAAATCTGCATTTTCAGATGGTGAAACCTTGACTTCTCAGTGTGAAAATTGCCCTTGAATTTTAGAAAACCTAACTATACAATATGCAGATCACTCTCTGAAAAATTCTCAATAGTATGAGCTCATTTAAGTCACACAATGCATGACAGTTTTTGTCCAGCACACTGTGAGGTGATACATCCTCTGAAAACAACATTCACACATTCCCGTGACCAGGGTAAATTAAATTAGCCACATAAAAAGTCACATAATTTTACTGCCCCTGTTACTTAGAGGGGAAAAGTGCCCAGATTAATTTGGTTTAGTGTTTTCAAAAAGAACACCCTAACCTGCTACTTTTAATAAAGATATGCAACTAATGATTTAACTTCAAAGAAACTTAGAAAAATACTAAAGTCACGCTATGCTTTTGTAAAGGGAGTGCTGACAGGGAGTGGTGATTCTCCTGAGGATTAACTTAAGTATTATCTGCCTTGTGGCTGTCTTTTCTCAGCTCCAGCACTGCCCCACCTACAGTACAACAATGCTTGTGAATATAGTTGTCTCTATCTGCCCACAGCCAGACATTATGTAAGCATGTTCTTTGATCCAATAATGGATGGCTGCCAAAGTATTCTCATTTTTAACACAGGCACTGTGTTTTAATTGTTTTTTTTTTAAGAACATAATGAGACCTTTTTTGTGTGTTTTTTCGATATTGCTCAGCTGCAAACATGCTTGTAACAAAATCCCTGGCCTACAGGCATAATAACCACATATGATTAGCATATCAGCTCACCTCTATCTCCTCGTAGCTGGCAGGGAATTTCCTCTCTTCAAAGATCATGACATGGTGGCGGATCCACTGGAGCAGAACAGTCACCAGCTCATAGTACTCCTGCCAGCGCAGCTCCAGCTCCTGCAGCCAGCACAGCAGAAAAGATAGCTGGGAGTTTAACAACGAGAGACAGGAAGGCTCTTCTTCTTCTGCATCTCCATTTTAGTTCACTCACACATCACCCTAAACTCAATTAGGTAGCAACAATCCAGGTCTTATGCAAGTAGACAAGGAGGCAGAGAGCAGAGAAAAGGTTGTTAAAGTAGGGACTGGTGGAGAGGAAAGTGGGAGAAGTAAGACAATGGTGGGGACAGAGGGAGACAGCAGCATGTTTTTTTGAGCTTTTTCAGATTACATGTGTGTACGACAGATCTCAGATGCGGTCAATATTCACGTTTACATACCTCAACTTTAAAATTAGTACTCTAAATCTAGTAAAGGAGTTTGTATGTGTGTGGAACCTACATGCTTTTACATAAACAGACAGACAATAGGTAACGATAAATACTCAAATCCTCTCTGTCTTGGTAGCTGTAAGCACCACAGGTTGTTCATTTCCTGTGACACTCACTTTCACAAGACTTCAATTTCTCTTTGAACGGTTAGGGGAAAAAAACTGACAACAAAAGCTAATTTTAGGCAGAGTCACAAGCTTTTTCAGTTCTGATTAAATCTGATCAAGCGTTCCATCAGATCAAATTAGAGCGCACATGGATGTTGCAAAGCTTTTTTTTTTTTTTTCCTTCAGTTTCTCCATGTTCTGCTTACATTGGTTCTCATGCCATCGTGAACATCAGTGCGGGGCATGGCATCATACAAGGATGACACATAAGTGATGATGGACTTCTCATCTGGGTGTGGGACATCAACATCTGAAAGGATACGATAAATTTATGTTATGTGCCACTGCCGCCAGCAGTTGCTAACCAGTAGAACTATTTCAGCTATTATCAGTTTTAAAAACAGGTCTTCTGTGTCTGTTTAAACTGATTTTGGCCAGTTTTACCTTCAGGGTCCAGTAGGCGTGTCACACCCAAATCTCTCTCAGCCACATTGAAGGCCTGTTCTAGGTTCTCCAGGTTGGTCTGTCGGTACACTTTGCCCATGTCGATGAGTCTGGGACTACGGAACACAAAAATGCAACTGATTACCCACAAGGAAGGAAGGAAGAAGTGAAATATTCATAAATACCACGAAACATTTGATTTTAGTGATACATTTTGCTACTATCTGTAATGTCATGAAATAACTTTAGACTTCTCAAAAGCACCAGTTTTGACCATTGCCATTCCTCCTCTGACAGCGGGTAAGTAGCGGGTAATTGTCTTCAAGCAGTTTAAAGCTACATTTCAATGGAACAGAAACACTTACAGCTTAGCACACATATAAATACCACCACAAATGTCACTCAGAGGAACGCAATACAGAGACAAATGTCACACGTGAATGCATTTGCAGGATTAATGCAGTCTCTGCAGGAATGTTTGCTTAAACGGTATGACCCCAGTATAGTATATTAGCAGCAGAACCTTTTAAGACCTTCTGCCAATGGCTAAATGCTGTAGAAGAGCCCACCCGTTCACTTTCTGACAGAGCTACATGAGCACCTGCCTTTTTGTCCTCTGGGTGTTTGACGCTTTCTGGCAGATGTCAGAGCATCTATAGGTGGAATGTAATTTACAGAGCAGCTAACATAATCAAAGCTGACACAAGTTAAGACGGCAACTAGCCGCAGCTTGACTCCCAGAAGAGACAAGAGTTCAGCTCTCCTGAGTGCAGAGCAGGATGATCGAATGCCTCGCCTTATCTATCATGCATGCATACTTCACAATATAAAACTTTCAATCATAACAGCAGTTTTAAAAAACGTTTCCAAATCCACAAATTCAAATGTGCAAGAAAATACAGTATGTGCAGATTCATACATATCTCTCATGGCTAGAGTGGAATGGCTTCCATTGTGTCCACGCACAGGAGAGGACTCCACGTGATAGATTTCTCGAACAGAGTACTGCTTTATTGGCCTAGGTGGGCTGCTCGTGCTCTGATCCTCTCTTCCATGAAAGCTACGGGACCTCCATCCATGGCCCAGTTCTTCGCTGCTTGAGCGAGCCCCTGAGCTATGAGAACCCCGCCCTGAGTCCCAGGAGGATCCCTCTGATGGGATATCCTCACAAAACATGACCACCTTGTTGTCCACATCGCTGACAGAGCCTGACGCACTACCAATGAAGCCCAGGCTTCCCTTCTTCTTTTTAGACTTCTTCTTTACACCGAGCATTTTAATATCTATAAGAAGGTCCGATAGCTCTATTGGCCGTAGTTAACAGGTCCATTAATTTGAGCAAATCTTTTTTAAGGCTTGTCCATTACATCTAAATCCATCCTGGCATTGTCTCGGGTGTCCATCATCTTCTGAGGATCTGCTTAATCCTTCTGCGGTAATCCCTTCTCCTTGATCAAGTTTTTCGGCATGAAACCTAAATTCAGCTGTGGCTGTCCACGTTGGAAACCATCACACATGCCTCAGCACCAAGTCGTGTTACACTTCTCATGTAGCAGACACAGAGTGCTACAGTTACGCCCACACACCACACCCCTGACCTTTATGAAAGGCAGCAATGAGCCAGCCTCAGCAACCTCCTACAAAAGAGAGAAGAAAAAAAAACACGCAGGTAGACGCTAAAGTTTAAGAAAACCTGTCCCTGCAAGCATCTTTTTCTTTTTCCTTTCAAATAATAATGGATCTAAAGAAATACACCTTTCTCTTATGTAATGCAGCTTTTCTCCTGTTTGCTCTCTGCACTTTGTATGAATACTATTGTTATAAAACCAACAAGCAGTTCACTTCATTCACAGATTTCCTGAGAAATGCATGCACATTCATTTCCCAGGATAATAACGCACAAAGCAACCACTAATTCTACTATGAGACCCACAACAGCTTTGAGGGATGTAGTATATTTAGGGTTCAACAAAAAGAGCTTCAGATTTAGCTTTTTAAAGCTGGGTACCCAACAATTTAACAATATCAGGATTATCATTTTAGCACACGACCAAAGTAGGTACAGAATTACTCCTAGCCAACACCTACCAGTGGTATTCTAAGCCTAAAGGCTTGGAATGTTCATGGAGACACATAAATACACATTTTATGAAGGCAGCACGAGCATGTGTACTCTCAGGTGTAGTAACTAGAAAGGGGTCCATAAGAGTCACTTTAAAAGCAGATCGCAGCATCAATAGTGCAATTGTAAGCTTGAGTGCATACACACAGTATACTGAGGCTCTGCACTGAAGGAGCTATATATATTGTCTCCCAGTTAAAATAAATCAGCCATAATACCCTTAAACAGCCACATCATGCTTATCATGTCTAAAAAAAAGAAAGAGAAGATTCATCTTGTCAATACTGAGGGTAGAATTTAATTACAGAGCAGGCTTAAACTGGCACTATGAATTGTAATTTGACATCTGAAAGCATTCCAAGGTCTCACTCCTGCTCCAGTGCACTCCAGATTGAATAAAACTTATGGATGGCGATGTGTCATGACAAGACCTTGCAAAAAAGCTATGGGAAAGACCTCCATCCTGGAGACAATACTGTTATATCAGGTATATAAGTCAATGCAGGTTTGGAATAGGGTATATGCTGTGAATATAAAAAAAAGAAAGGTGGGATCTGCAGCAGGTTTTTCACTCTGTACTATATAATATCATTATTGTTGGCATTAACTGTGGGATTGCTTTCCAACAAGAAATTGAGCACACTCACTAGTGCTTGTGTATGACAGCATTGAAGAGTTTGCCGTCCCTCCAGCTGGTGGTGAAGTTGTCACAGCGGATGCCCTGGAAGCCCTCAGTCATCCTCTGGGACCAGAGCAGCAGTTTCTCCTTGGCTGTCATGTCTTCTGACTGGCCGTTGATCTGAATATCTGAGATCTGAGACAATGTCATACAGACTGAATGTTAACACACATGAAGAACAGAGAGGATTTGTGGATAATGCAAGAAATGTGGTAGAAAATAGTCATTAGTGGAAACCAAAAGATGCGGTTTAAAGTGGACCTATTATGTTTTACCTTATTAAATATGGGTGTTTTTGAAGAAATCAGAAGGAAAGCTGGCTTTAAAGGAAGGGTTAGCTACTTTAACCAAATCCAAGAATAAAAATATGGAACTGAAAATAATAGTAATAATAGGTCCAGTTTAAACAGAATTACTCAACACCTCAGTATGAACACCCTTATTAATCTGAGATTCATTAACATCTTAATCGTGTCACCTTAAGCCATTTCTTGACTTAATATCTTTCATGGTTGAGAGAATGTGCATGTTTCAGAGGATGTAGTGGAGTTTTGCCTGCTGTAGTGTGGGAAAACGCCACTGTGGCTGTGGCATCCAGATAACTTTTCATTTGGGGATTTTGGTGGTATGAAAGATGAGTCATAGCAGTCAGCTTTTTTTCCCATTTGGACTGAGGGTAAGTGAAGTGTAAATGAGCGTGCTACACTCAAATTCTCCTCTTCTCATAGCTCTGTTGTGCAAATGTGAAGAATCAATTCAGCTAAAAAGTGTAAAGCCCATATGAATCATTTTATTATTAACACTCATCACAGTATCTCAAGACTTGCAATTAAATCTGCAATTAAAATCATCCTCCAAAGACTTCTTTTTTCTTCCAAGCGTACACAGTCTTCTTTCCTCTGTGATTAAATTCATTTAGGATAATCAGATCAGATTTAACAGAGTGTAGAGAAGGTTTATTCTTTTACCCTTTAGTCTTGAGCCTTTATGACTCATCAGCAACCATAGCCCAGCTGTCTTATTTTTCCTCTGTTGTATAAAAGTATAAAGACTCTGGGAGCACAGTGTGTGTCTAGAGGGCACAATATTATCTTTACTAGAATGGCCTAATCAAACCACGCCACTCACGCCTTTTTTTTTTTCCTCTGCTTAGCTTCAGTTTTCTGCAATAAACACCTCAACCATTTTTTATAGGTGAGGGTGAGGCCATGACTATTAGGCTGATGCCCCAGGATTTCTGCCTGGCAGCTTTTGGCACACACAGGAAAGGCAGAAAAAAGCCCGGAAAGTATGTGATTGGGAGTGTAGGATGCCAACAAGCAGTACACGCCAACCTGACACACCCTCCCCTTGGGAGTCAGGGAGAGAGTGACTCACACCAACACACCCTGATGGTGTTTTGTTTCTTTAAACAGTTCATATTAGCTGCAGAATGCTAAATACTTGGCTTGAGTGTTAATGTTTTATAATGGTACTTCTAAGAATATGATGAGAGTGAGAAGATTTGATTTTAAAAAATGTCCTTTTGAGAGGAGTTTTGAAGAGCAGAGTCCATTCTGATTGGCTCCAAGGAGGTGGGAAACAGCAGCCGAGAGCTTCAAATCCCAGAGACAGAGGTAGAGAGCAATAATATAATGAAACACAACACTGACAGAACAGGAGACCTGGAAGTGGAGGATGATGGTCCATATTAAACCCAGGGTCAACTTGGGGTTCCCATCGGCTATGTCATCGTTTCTGATGTTAACCAGCTTGACCTAAGGAAGCAAAACATTCACATTACTCTCATGATTACCGCAGACATAATCATACATTTTCTTATGATTGACATTTATGGATGGGTTTTTAAGAATTCATTATATGTACCATACCTGCCGGTGTCTGAGGAAGTCCAGTGCTATCTGTACATTCTGAAGCTTGTGGAATCGCATACGGCCTTTCTCTCTAGGCTGAGGAGGATGGAGAGGAGATAAAGAGGCGTTTAGTTACCCTACAGACACTCAGTACTCAGTGCTACTACCGTTAGACAGGAGGAAGGATAGCAACCAATAAAAATGAAGAAATGAACGACGCAAAAAGTTCACCAAAGGCCAAAAAATTATAAAATGATGGGAAAAGGAGGAAATTTGCATCGGCTAAGCCACATTTAGGCCATGTGACAGCAAGCTAATATAAACTCATGTTGCATGGTTTGTCTCTTGGCTTTTCAAATAAAAATCAAAACTTTGTACAATTTCAACTACAATGGCAAGTTCTCAAACAAACAGAAACCAGACTAAATATTTCTTGTATATGTTCAGCAACTAAATGATTAAAGCTGTGGATACCATGCACAGCCAAATAACCAGGAAAGTGCTGATGATTCATATTTAAAAGAAGAAAAAAAAGCATAACAGGATGCCTAGTGTAAGTTACAAACCCACTCACCAACCGAACGCTCCTGACCACGTCTCTCTCCCTCGGCTAGCCCCAGCAAGAGCAGTGCAAAGGAGAGGAGGCAAAGGCCAGACGGCAAAGATCAGCACACACAGAGGAAAGTTAGAGGAAGGCAAACAGGAGAAGGAGGAGTAGAAAAGAAGAACTGTTGATCAGATGGGAGCACAGTTCACAAACACACACACACACACAAAGACAGTCCAAAGTGGTGTTAATAGCTGTGGAAGCATTCCAACAATGAGCAGAGATGAAGCTGGTAGAAGGCAGCAGCAGAAAAGCTTTTGTACAGATTTGAACCCCAGGATATGAAATACAAGCGCGTTAAGCATTATAAAAAGCAAAGTAAGAAATAGAAAAAAATAAATAAACATGGCTAGTGAAACAGAGAGACGGGGACTGCTGATTTAAAAGGCACACGGGTTGGAAACAGGTCTTTGTTTAGCGTAGTTCAGCTCAGGTTAATCCCTTGACTGATAACTTGGCTGCATTATTTCACAATTAGTTGCCACAGGGATGGTATTCCAGGCCAACTTAACCAAAGTAATCCTTGTGTAGTTAGTCAGGATTAGGTTTGGGCTTGGATGACGGAGGAGTGTTAAAGCATATTTGTCACTTCAACAGAAATCAAACGTGAGGACTGTACTCACCAGTGTTTCCCCAGAGAGGACCTCCAACAGCGAGATCAGGTTATGTCCATCTCGAAGGTCTTCATACAGGTCTGTCACATGACGCTGTGCCTGCCACAATAAAAAGGAAAATATGTCAAAAGGATTCAAGACGCAAACACTTGGAATAACAACCTACCCTACGTGAGATTTGCTAATTCAAATTCAACAGCGTGTGGTGCAGATTTCAATATTACTGCATATCTACTAAGATGCCAAAAAGTTTGACTTTTGTCATATACTGTAAGTTTTCTACAGTGCTTTGAGCATTCTCTGAACCAGCACAATTCTGCACAGGTCAGGAATGCATAGCTGTGAGTAGCCAAGCCTGACTGCTGGCAGCTGTCAGGCTGACATATGATAGACAGGACTCTAAATAAAAAGAGAGATCATTAAGGGTTAAAAACAATGATTAAATCTTTTGGATTTCAGTTAACTGAATTCATTGTTTATGTAACAGATGTGCAGTGCAGTTGCAAACAGACAATAAAGCAAGTGAGGAAAAGCAAGAGAGGCGAGGGAAAGATGGGATGGTGCCAGAGAGCACAAGCCTAGACACTAAAAAGAAAAAAAAAGGGAGGGGACAGCCTCCATGCAGTGAGGTACTGACCAGCCACACATTTACTGCTAGCACCTACCTCTACCCTCCAATGCTGGCGATGGAGGAGAGAAGAGATGGATGAGTAATGGAGAAAAGGGAAGAATGGAAACAAAAGAACGAGGAGAGGATAAGAACAGAAATGAAATGAAATGAAATGAAATGATAATGGGACTTTAGAAGATTTGATGATAAACACGATGACAGCCTGATGAAAAACAGAATTATTAAACCACTCTTTTTTTTTCTTTTTTTTTTTTTAGTCTGCAAATGTATCGGTCTACTAGGTGTGTGTTTTCCATGTGGGAAACAGAGGCCTCAGCCCTAAAATGGAATGAAGGCAAATTTTCCTTTGCAAGTTACAACAGTGGCTGATTTATCTTGGCAAGAATTTCAGCACCTTCCGACCATCCATATACCTGGCTTATGATATGCTCCTCCCTGCCTGCAGAGAGAAGATGAAGAGAAGTACACAATGGAGCTAAATTAAGCAAAGACAACCAACGCTGTTGCCACTAGGGTTCACTGTTTGCACAATAAAAGCTCTTCTACTTCCTAGGATGTGTCACATTTTGAAGTTTGCACCATTTGAAACTATTATTCAACAGATGTCTGTCTTACTGAGGTCCACACAAGGCCCTCTTCAGTCAGATTAGCACCTGCTTACACATTTAAATGATGATAATCCACGTGACCTCCAAGTGACTGTGTTCTTTGCTAATCTTTCTTTGTTATGTAATACATGTTGTGATTTCCATATAACCCTCTATCGATGGCTCGATAGATGGCTGACTCTAACACAACCATCTATCGCCACTCCTCAGTTACTTTGTACTGCTGCTGAAAGGTTACTAGGCAAACTGCACTCTTTTAGAGTGGAAAGGACCCGCTTTCAAGGACTGAGTCATTAGTGCACACGGCTGACAATGCCTTACAGTGGTCCCTCCAACTGTCTGTCTGCAAACAACACGATTAACATGCGTCAGGTTTTACGTCACCTTGTGCAGTTCCTTTAAACTCTAATTTTCTTTACCCTCTATCTGACAGCCATACATACAGTATAACCTTAATCTGCAACAATTCAAGGTTTTAGACCTCATCACAAGCAATTTGTAGGTATCTACTAGAAAACAGATGTTCACCCCACAGCTGGTTTGATGTTTCACTCTTGTCTTATGCAAGATGAGGTGATTTACTGAGCAGGGGGAGGGGTAAACCCTCAATGGCCCTTTACCTTCATGGTTGCACCCAACCTCCAGACTGCCCCTATCAAGCCAACCATTAAGCCATTAAATCAGTTTAACAGCAGTTTAACCTCAGCAGAGCAGTCCAGCACATTCAGACACATAGTTAACACTTTCCCTGCCAAACATGTGCCTTTTGCTTCAATGGGGTTCTCTACTGAGGGCTGTAGGTGGCAATAATGCTCTTTGTTTGCTGCTGAACTACACGTAGGTAATATTTTCTAAAAGAATACTGATATAATATAATCTAATATATGCTGATCAATAAAAATCTAAAATTCTCATCAGTGCTTCTATCTTAATAAGTATTATCCAATGAGCATGTCTTTTTGACTTTCATTTTAATTTTCAAGCCACTGTAGAATGCACAAAAAGCAACAGACTGAAACTGTATCTGGAAAGAGCACAAAGAAAGACTTATAATCATGTAGTGTTACTGTGTGTGGGTAACAATAACATCAGTGTGAGTACTTATGGAACTCCCCATGCATCAATGCAAGCCTTTCAGTTTAAGGCGTGCATGAATGCAGGTACAGCCATCCAGACCCAGAGTCTGTGCAGCACATGTGCTACCGTTGGCCTAACCCACCGCAGGCTCTGGGCCGAGACCAGAATTTGCCTTTTCAGAGGGAGCTAAGTGAGTCCAGATGTCTGTGACTCATGCTCGAACATTCACAGTGAACACTTAAGAGAAACAAGAGGGAGTAACTGCACTTGGTTCTCATACAGTGGTAACCTTAGCACTGCACATTCATGCTTTTGTTGTGCTTCTTTTTTTTTTCCAACCTCCTGTTCCATTTCAAATTTAAAAAAAAAAAAGAAAAAAGAATGGGCCTATGTCTGTGGAGGGAATATACCAACAATGTGGAAGCACTTAATTTCTGTAGATGTAGCGCTGCCAGAGGGAGTTTTCTGGAGGAAAAGTGGCACAAGCAGGAGTATTTTTAGTGCCCTGGGAGAGGGGTATTGTGTTACGGGGGCTAATTTGTCACTCCTAATGAGAAGCTCCAGAGTGAGGAGTATAGTCCGTTTGACTTAACACGCCTTCTGACCTGTTTACTTCCCTAATGTGGGCCTTCAGGCCATAGTTTGAGAATAGAGAGTGAGGCAGGTGAGAGTGGAGGACTGCTGATGGACGGCTTACACACTCTCTCAGCTGATGACAGACGGGACTTCTGGTAAGCCTCCCCATCACGCCGCCCTGTTAGTGACCGAGTGCGAAACAAAAACTGTCTAGCTAATGTATGTTTATGCAGGGGGGGGCAATGATTTCTGCAGAAATGTTAACAATGAACGCGTGAGTGTTGGATTACATTCAACATGATCACAACCAATCCACAACATCACACTGCATTCTGGGAATCTGACACTGATTCGACTGCCGTACAGTTTTGTCGCTGAAGCTTGCACGTGACTCTGTGTGTTCACCGGGGTTAGCAATTCTCCTCCAACAGTGCAAAGACATGCATGTTAGATTACTTGGTGATTCTAAATTGGCTGTAGGTGTGAATGGTTGTCTGTCTCTCTGTGTTAGCCCTGCGATAGACTGGCGATCTGTCCAGACTGACTTGGATATGGATGGGTGGATGGATATAATAATCATAGTACATGGACTATTAGCCTCAGAATATCTGAGCTGAAACACTTGACATAGCCTCCTGTGGTCAAGTGAAGTTCAGGACAATCATTCACTACGCAAACATCTACAGTTTGCTGTTCGGGGCACAAATAGGGAAGTTTACTCTTTGATATCCACCTACAGTCGTTGCGAAAGAAAACGCTCAAACACGTGTTTGAACAAAAGCGAAATTTGTTGACACTTTTTTGTGACGTTTACACTTATTTCTCCCCATTGTACCCTCCTCGTGTTATGGATCGTGTGCATGTGTGTACAGAAATGCGACCATCAATGTCCCCTTAGTTACGTCACAGGAAAATCCAGAACAGGTTCTTACCTTTATCAAGTGCTTGTTCACCCATTTTGTGAAGGTCTTTTTCTGTACTCGATCTCGTTCATCTGCAACACAGAGACACCGCAGTTAAACGTCAGACTTGTAAGAGAAGGAAAAATGAAAACTGCTTAAAAACACGAGTAGTTTGATTTGTATGATTAATGTGTTTCTACTGTGTATTCCTAACAGCAAGCTAAAGAGGAAATCCCCAAGATGACAGGCTTGTTTTATTTCTGTAGAACAAACAGAATTTATCACTGGGTGGAAAAGGCCTCTTGTGCTCCTGTTCAAGCCTGCATCTGAGTCAGGCCACATCAGAGCCCATTCACTGTCTGCAGATGCACTTCTATTGTCTATAACACGAGTTTGCAAGGTCATGTCTCACTCTATGACACTCTATGGCAGCTGTGCTCTTAAGACGGAAACAAAAATGAAAGGATTGAGGCTGCAGAGGTGAAGTGTTGTTAAAGTGTGAAGATACTCAGGCATGATAACCACAGGACATGGCATAACTATTAGAGTGCTATTATCCAACAAGAAAGAACAAGCTCTGGGCATGGAATACACCCACTGACATAACAAACATTCGGGTTAAAAAAAAAAAAACACAAGGTGTGTCACTGCAACATTTATTATAGATACAGCGGATGGATGTGTCTGTTTCCTCTGATGGGACCCCGCGTGATCTAAAGGTTGTGGTTTACTCAGCAGTTCAGACAGGTTCAGGAAGTGCTTCACTCAGTGCCTTCACCCACCTTCACTGACCCACATAGCGATTCCCTTCAATTTATGCCAGAATGGCCCACGGGCATGCCACAAAGTCGCCAGTCTTATCAGTTTAAAGGGAGTGACCTAACTGTCTACATATGGTGACACGCCTAGCAATGAAAAGCAAAGGGCAGTGATTCAACACCAACATAAAATAGGTGCCCAGAGGCTACAACTGTTTTCTCTAGAGAGGGAGTCACCAGTGACTTCTGGACAACTCTGTTATGAAACTGGGTTGCCATGGAAACCTCATATACTGACACCACCAGACCTTTAACCTCTTAATTTTTCATTTAGACCAATGGGGATGGAGCTTATGTAACTATGTGACCTCCATGGTTCTACTTCCTGTCAAAGATGCAAAATTTGACGCAAACAAGAAATGCAATGATTGGTGACACATCTGTCCCAGAGGGGTTGGCTGTATCCTGTTTGCACTGTTTTACTTTTTCAACTAAATTACAACTCTTTTGGTTGGCTCTTTTCAATTAAAGGGTAGTATGCGAGTGGTTAACGCCTGCGTCATCACATGTCACCACACATTAATGTGCTTCAATGAGGGGTGGAGTTTATGGTTAAGACTTAACCCTTTAACTACACAACATTTCAGAAGGAAATACTTTACCTTTATTTTATATTTATAGGTAATAGTACTTTAAGACACATTTTAACACATAAGCAGCAAACACTAACTTAATTTATAATAAAATGTAGCTCCACTTTAGTTTTTCTGCTAGAGCTCAGTAAAACTGTTATAATGTAATTAATGCCACAACACTTTAATATTACCTGCATAATGAGCGCTTTTATTTTGAAAGGTATAATTATACAATATAGTGACATTTTGTATTTGTATGTGATTGAACTGATATTTTTACTTGAGTTTTAAGGCTGGTATAAGTTTATATGAGGACTTGTGCATGCCAAAGCAAAGATTTTACTAAGAAATGATCTGGTGGAAACTCCTAAGACTAAAATTATCTATTTTCACAGGAATGAAGTACAACGTGAAAGAAGAAAGGAAAAAAAAATGTGACACATCATTCATTTTGGCTACAACTGAAGAGAAACAGACTGTAGAGTGATTCACTTCCCCTAAAACACATCAAGCATGCCACACAACAAAAGTTGTCAATGGGCTTTGCTGACCAATGTGAAATGAGGAAGCTGCTGATGCATTAGGAAAGGGGAGTATCTTCCTTTAAGTCATTCTGTTGGGGGAAATACTGGACAGTACAGCCCAGTCACTGGATGATAATAACAATAAGCAGCAAAATAAAACACTGTCATCTTCCATGCATGCAACATAAAAGACCAATTCAACTTCACATAAACCTCTTTTCAAGCTCTTGCAGACAAAGGTCTGCACCCTGAACTGCGTCCATTTCTGAAGTTAAATACACCTCTCACCCCTTCCTGGAAAAAACACTTAATTCGTGCCCAACGGCTCCTTGCACATGTGGGAACAAACAGATCAAGACTTGCAATGAAGCTATTTTCCATTAACTGCCACCATACTGGTACCTTTCCTGCCATCCATGGCCTTCAGCATCCCTTGGTAGTAGCCCTCATCTGAAGGCATCCTCTCTCTGCCAAAGCTGTCAGTGGAGAAATTCCTGTACCTCTGCTGCTGAGAGGTCATCGTCACCGTTTGTCAGCGCACAATAATCCTAATAATAAAATATCCTCGTGGTATTCCCCCTTGATAGGAACTTCTGCCTTTTTCACTTTTATCTGACCCTCCAGCACTACAGTTGGTCCCAGAATAAGTAGTCCTGTGGCCACAATCCACTCAGCGCTTCACAAACCTATGATTTTTCTCTTCTTCTTTCCTCTCTTAACCTCCTCACTCCCTCTCTGGGTTCGGCTCTGCCCTTCTCCTTCCTCCCTATGTTTTTTTTTTCACTCCCTTTTTTTCCCTGTTTCTGCCGCTCACTCTCTTCCAACGAATGGTGCCTGTAGGCTATGACGTCTGGGTCTGTCCTTATGTGTGATGTGCAACTGTGGCCCCCGTGTGTAGAGGACACAAGTAGGATGTGTGTGTGGGTGGGAGGGTAGGTGGGGCTCTAAACACACGCCTTCCTCTAGCAATGTGAGGTAAGGAACAAGAAGGAGAGGGTGGTATGGGCAAGGTGCGGCTACCTGCATGTACAATTATTATTCACTCGGCTTGCGCAAGAGTAGACACAGCAGCTGACTCAGAGGACGCAATAAAAAATCATTTAGAAAAATGGTGCTCGTGCCTTTTTATACTTTATATTGGATTAAATGTCATTTAAATTAGCGAAATGTACAACAATCCTAAAAAGGTAAAAAGTTCGAGTCCTCTCAGTCACACACACACATAGAGAAGCACGCACGTCACATCTAATCATTACTTATTCACAGCATTCCTCATTGTTTTCGCATTAGCAGTCACTCACTGTGATGAAAAAAAGAGAAGAGATGGGGGAAAAGATTAGTTTTAGGAAATGGTGTTATGAACCACACCCGAAACATCTCTGATTTACAGAGAGATAGAACAGCTTATGACTCAATGTTTGAATGTGCTTGTGCATGTAGTTATTTTTTTTTCTGACTACTTGGGATGGAAAAATATGTGCTTTTGTTTATTTAAGTCTCCATGTAGAGCATGAAGCATTGTATTTTTATGAATGAAAAGGTTTGAGTTCCCGAAGCCAGAACTCTACCTTTTTTTTGGGGGGGGGGCTATTCAGCCCAAGTCACCTTCGTTTCTCAACTTAACTACATATTTCCTGCTCTGTGGTATTTAATCCAAACAAGTTAGGGAACAACAAATGCATCGCTTCCTGCTGTATTCGAACAGCAAATCTAATAAAGCAAGCAAAAACATCTGGCCTCTTATCCCCCCCCCCCCTTTTTTTTTTAGAATATTGATACTTTAGAAAAAGAAAAAAAAACTGAAAAAAACTGCTTACAAAAAAGGTAGAAATGTATTATCTTTGACACTCTATGTACTTTAGCCCCTGTGGCAATTACTGGAAAAAATATGCAGAATACAGCCCGATGATAGCTCCAAAGGAGAAGACCCATACAGTTAGCACCATTCACACGGCAATATTTTCTAAAAATTTGGCACTATAAGCTATGAGGTAAGGCTGAAGCAGCAAAATGAGTGAGTTTATCCACTTAAGCTGTGGCGTATTTAATAACTAGATTGTGTTTTGCTTGTTATGAGAAAGACTTTAGTATTTCTTATTTTAAAAGTAACATATGCTCACTACACTCCATCACATAGTTCCAACTCTGAGTCGAAAGTCCCACAATTATCAGTTCATCAGAAGGCTTTAGTCCCCTGTAGAGTCACTGTAGTATGTGCTGACAGCTAAGCTAGAGGCCAGGGCGTGTCTTACCTCTGTTAATCCTGCCCCTCTCTAACCTCAGGGTGGGTATATATCCCATTTTCTCCACCTTGACTGGCAGGACTTTATCAGGCATCTAAAAGTTTGTTGTTTTTTTGGGTTTTTTTTTTTTTTTGTATTCACGTGGCCTGTGTGAACATGAAGGCACTTAATGTGTCAGTGTGAGTGTGTCTGCGTGGAGG
>VUQI01024116.1:3203-14853 GCA_015106735.1 Paratilapia polleni | reverse complement strand
GGGTTTTTTTTTTTTTCTTTATTTTTGTTTTTTTTTTGGGTTTTTTTTTTTTTTTGTATTCACGTGGCCTGTGTGAACATGAAGGCACTTAATGTGTCAGTGTGAGTGTGTCTGCGTGGAGGTGCGTGTGCCTTGACTCATTTTAGCCACGCTAGCAAATTTGGAGACACACCTTTTTAGTTTCATACATTGTCTAGGCAAGCTGCAGAATTAAGGTGTGGTATGTGGGTAGGTAATTAAATCTGAAAGAAGTAAGGAATCCTACTAGATACAGAATGTGCTGTGCTGAAAACTGAGAGGATTTGTCGGTAAAAAGTTTGATAAAGAAAAAGAGCAGAAAGTGTTCTCATTTCCTAACACAAATTAGAAAGGAAATGGCTTTCCAGTTTGTCTGAGATGCAGAGGCAACAGTAGATGGTCACAGACCTCAGTGATGATCTGGCGAGGGAACGCATACCAGCACCTACTTGAGCTGGAAGCACTATAGCGCAGGGGACCCAAAAAGAAATGGGCGAAAGTGTGGAACATCTTAGTCATAAGATCTTTCCTCTAAAAAGGAGACATATCATTAACGTCTCAACATGCTTATTACACTGCTCCTTCATCTGGCTTCATCAAAACCAGATGGAACATTTGGGCTTTTTATAAAGAGCGGAGGGAGTGTGGTGAAAATATGGGGATTTTTTTTCCTCTCTCAATGATATATCAAAGTTTGATGATGGACTTGACAAGGGTAATGGTCTTCTTCATCCACAGGGCTCCCGCATGAGAAAGCTAACATTATAAGTGATAAGTAGTGCTGCTACATGCATTAGCTGTTAGCATCAAAACTAGCAATACAGCAGAGTTATGTGGTAAGTTTGGGTTATCCTTTGTGTTTCATGCTAATTAGTGAACACAAATAAGCTAAACTAAATTTGGGAACACTGTAAATATTATGCCTGCATGGTCTGTGTATGACCTGCATGTTAGCATGCTATTGTGTGTATTTAGCTCAAAGCACCATTGTGGGTAAATGTATGTTTCAATTTGGGTTTTTTGGTTGTTTTTTTAATCTTGATTGTGTGCACTATTTTACCTTTTTTTCTGTTAAGCACTTTCTAGCTATTTTTTTTAAAGTGCTTACTATCATACATGCAGATATACCACAATGAGAAAAAGCCACTAGCATGGCCGTTGACACTTACTCTTGCAACCACTAATATACCGTATCACTGTGAAAACGGTTTGGTGGTAATTACCATAAACAAATATGACCACCAGTGTCACGGGGTTAGGCAGTTTTATGCATCCGTGCTTGTGGTCCTGAAATTCTAACTTTGTGTCTTTTTACTATTCTGTCATTTTGGTACACCTGTCTTTCCTCGCTCTCTTTATCCCCCTCAGCTACTCATGGCAGATAGCCGACCTCTCCAAGCCTTGTTTTGCAGGAGGTTTCTTCATGTTAAAAGGGAGTTTTTCCTCCCCACTGTTGCCAAGTTGTTGGAAAGTGTGTATCTGTATTCAGTCAGTACCTTCCTACCAATTCTTACCATTGCTGCAGTGAAGCTATAGAAGAAGTCCAGATGAACACAAACGTTGGGCATGTGAAGAAATAAAAGCTAAACTCAATTAGCCCTATTTATAAAATTTGTAGAATTTAAACATCTACAAAAAATTTAATGGGACGATCATATTGGCTCTATACGCCTTTAGTTGATACTCACATTCTTGACACGGTTGAGCCTTCCAGCACTTAAAACTAGGACAACCTTTACTTAAGCACTAGGGAGCGACAAAGCAAAACAAATTAGAGGACAAAAGAATTCTCACAATGTGTCATTATGGTTTTTCTAAGTGCTGAACTGCAGGGAAAATACAGAGCACCTTTCTTTGCAGAGGATGAAAAAGCTGCAAAACAGGATTTGCTTCCCTCCCCGAGCCACTTGCTCAATTCAAGTGAAAACGTTTATGGCAATATATGGTCACCACACCTTTTAAAAAGGAATGATGATAAAACTAGGAGCAGCCTAAACACACCCAGGATTATCACACAAGTTGTTCTGTAATGATAACGAATGGGAAGAGGAGACCTGGGATGAAGAGGCAGAGCAAGGTAGTGCCCACCTGAATCACAGCACATATTGAATCATATTTCTGCTGCGCTTAGCGTACAAAATCATCAATGCAAAGAGAGATCCCTGGCAGCATGACTGTCCTTCTGAAGGTTCTGATTCATAAGGATCAAAAGCTGTATTATCCAAGCTGCATGCAAAGTACATGACTCGACCTGGAGGAATAATTCCTATCAACATTCACTTGAAAAATTAAAAAGAACAACAACAAAAAAAAAGAAAAAAAAAAGACAAAATAGACTATCTGAAAATCCACAGGCTATTTTGGAATCAAACAAAGCTAATGAGAGGTTATGATATAAAAGACAATTGAGTTAAATTGGCCCTTAAGTGTGATTAATACATCAGGTAAACTGCACTGTATTTCTAATTCTTTTCTGTTAAGTGAAAACTGAAAACTAAGACTACACCTAACTGTCTGTAAACATGTAACTTTTAGGATGTTTACGTTTTGAGTCTTTATTTAGATATATATTGGAGTTCATGCTGATGGATCAAATGATTAAGAATTAATCAATGTAATTTAAAAAAAAGTTTCAATATTCAAATAATACATTTGTGTTGTCACAAGAGTTTTTTTAATGTCCATTCTAATAACAGGGATGCTTGGCATAGCTGCGCCATGTCACCGACGTGGATCTCCAGCCTGACAGCAGACTTCAGATTCTGTTGTCAGAATTAGCTTTAATGATGGAACTGCAAACCCAATTTAACTGAGACTCAACAAGCCTTTGGCTTAGCCAAGGCAGCTGAGGTTTAAAATAGCTTGGTGCTGAGCATCAGAGGCCTCTCTGGAAAGCCCCACATCTGGGGTTATGTTAGTTGCTAATGCAGGCGATGGAGAAATTGGTGAGCTGCAGCCTGACGGATGGCTAACAGCATGTGTCTCCCTCTGCAGGTGACAGCCTCAGCTTTCGGTCATAGTGCTGTCACTTGGCTGAAAATGTACAGGTGAACCAGGGCGTGTAAAAGTGTGTGAGCAAAATTAGCCAAATGTAAGTAAAATAACACAGGAGAGTAAATTGCATTGTTGGAAGCTAGAAAATATATATTTTTTAAATCCAATTAAGCATAAACCAGAAAACATTTATTGTTCTGTTTTTTGTTTTCCTTTTTCTGTTTCCAGATTATTGTGTTTTTAATAAAACAGCAAATCATCACGTTTGGCATTCTGCTTTAAAAAGGACTTATCTTCACTGATAATAAAATGAAAATAAAAAAAAAAAAAAAGATTAATCAACTAAATGTTTTAACTCTACACCGAATATGGGGTGAATTGATTTTTAGGAATAAAGTAGAGAAAGTGATTAGCTTAATTTAATGACCTGATTTAAAAATAAGTGACACACTGCTATGCACTATATGATACCAGGAATATCTGTTCTATCTTAATCTAGATCACATACTGTAAGTTCATCATTTTCCTTGTGATCTATTAATCCATCAGTATCACAAGTTCTATTTCCATGTACCATCTCACACTCAACACTTCCCTGTAAATGTGGAAAAAATGGGAACTTGAGAGACGTTTCTATGACAACATCCATAAACATACAGCACCATGTACCTCAATGGCAACTATTACTGACTCTTACTCATGGCTGTGTTTTTAGGCACAGAGACAGAGGGGTTTCCCATAACGGACTTGACTTGATGTGGAAAGGAAAACACCACCCTCTCCTCACATGGCAGAACGTAGTGAAATATTCTGACCACTAGATGGAGCCAGAGTACAACCACACCCAACTGCTTTCTAGACAGAATCTTTGAGGATATGAAAAAAGATCTTCAGATAAGACAACACCAAAATACAGCCTCCTTTCCAAAAAAAAGTTTGGATGCTGGGTAAGATGTAAATAGAAAGCGCATTTGATAATCTTCTAAACATTTAAACCCTTTACTGAAATAAAATATTGCAAACACAACTTATCAAATCTTAAACTGATAAGTGTTTTTAGGAAGAAGAAAAAAAGAAAGAAAGAAAAAATAATCGATGCTCATTTTGTATTTGAAACCAACAACAGGTTTAAGTTGGGAAAGACAACAAAAGACTGGAAAAGTTAAAAAATAAATAAAAAAATAAACATTGCACAAAAAAGGTTCATCCACAACAGGTCTATAACGTGACTGGGTGTAAAAAGAGCATCCCTGATAGGCTGAGTCTTTAACAAGTAAACATGAGGAGGGGTTCTCTTTAAAAGAAAAAGAGTTCAAGATTTTCAGGATATCATTTTCTTAGCTTGAAATTGCAAAGATTTCATTATCTATGGCAACAATCACTCATCGGGCACTTTATTAGGTACACCTTGCTAGTACTGGGTTGGACCCCCTTTTGCCTTCAGAACTGCCTTAACTCTTTGTGGCACAGATTCAACAAGGTGCTGGAAACATTCCTCAGAGATTTTGGTCCATATTGACATGACAGCATCACACAGTTGGTGGAGATTTGTTGGCTGCACATCCATGATGGGAATCTCCTGTTCCACCACATCCCAAAGGTGCTCTGTTGGATTGAGATCTGGTGACGGTGGAGGCCATTTGAGTACAATGAACTCGTTGTCATGTTCAAGAAACCAGTTTGAGCTGATTTGAGCTTTGTGACACGGAACGTTATCCTGCTGAAAACAGCCATCAAAAGATGGGTACACTGTAGTCATAAAGGGATGGACATGCTCAGCAACAATACTCAGGTAGGCTGTGGTGTTCAAACCATGCTCAGCTGGTACTGAGAAATGTACTGGCTGATTAAATATTTGCATTAACGAGCAGCTGAACAGATGTACCTAAAATGTGGCCGATGAGTGTAATACAATTTAAAAAATCTGTGACTCCAGAGAAATCTCTGTGAGAAGGCCAGAAGACAATACTGAATGGTCCTAATCTTCAAGCCCTATTCAAAACAGACACACTTCTGTAGTGAAAATCACTGCATGGGTTCAGGAACACTTCAGAAAACTATTGTCACTGAGCACAGTTCACTGCTGAATCCACAAATGTAAGTTAAACCTCTATCATGCAAAGAAAATGTACACGTGAACAAGATCCAAAAATGCCTTCTTGGAGATGGCTCCTTTGAGATGAACCGAGGTAAATTAGAAAACAGTCCTGTGGTCTAACCAATCAAACTTTGAAATCCTTTGGGGAAATCATAGACTTCCTGTCTTCCGGGCTATAGGAGAGGCGCCATCCAGCATATTATCATCGCACAGTTCAAAAGCCAGCATCAGTTATCAGGTATCAGGGTTCAACAGTGCACATAGCATGAGTAACTTAGGACATCTGTGAAGGGACCATTAATGCTTAACAATATATACACATTTTGGAGCAACTTATGCTGCCATCCACACAATATCGTTAATCTTAGCAAGATAATGCCAAACCATATTACAGCAGAATGGCTCCGTAGTAAAACAGTCTGCATGCTTCAATAGCCTGTGCATAGTCCTGACATGTCACCCATGGAAAACATGTGGTACATAATGAAATGTGAATATGACAAAGGATTCCTCAAACTGTTGAGAAACTGAAATCCTATGAATCAAGAATGGGAAAACATTTAGCTACAGAAATGAAATCCTCAGTTCTCAAGAACTTACAAGGTAGTGTTAAAAAAAAAAAGAGATGATGCAACAGAAATGCGGTAAGGTCAACATCGCATACATACATAGCAGCAACACAATACTTTGCTTTAATAAGATAAGGAAAAGTTAACATAAAAAAAGAGAGTAGTGTAACCCCCATATGACATATGTTTATTAACAACTTTCCATAGCAATATTCCAGAAGAGTAATGTGGTATGTTTACATGAGTTCTTGCTGTCTATGGAGATATCTTAGATTAAAATCTATTGTTAGACATGCTACTACAGCTCCCTACTTTAGTATAGAGAGGCATTTTCACCATGTATGGTGGCTTCCCCCATCATAACACAGGTGTGTTAGAGCGTGTGGTGATGCACTGCATGAGACACAACATTTAATTTTATTGTGCAGCAGCTGCTTGGGGGGGTGGTATTGCTAGCTATCACAAAATGCTGCAAAGAGTCTGTAATTAAACCTGTTTCAAGGCATGTCACTGGATTCACATGCAATTACCACTTGGAAATAAACTAGAATTCTACTTTTACTTAAAATCAATTTTATTACTGAAATATTAAATTGTGACAGTCTAAAATATGTTACCACTATTCAGCTACCAGAATTCAATAAACTCAAAATTTCCATAAAACTTTAAATCCAGTGAGTTTTCACAAATGAGCGGAAAGCATAATGCAAAAAAAGTGAAAGTTAAAAAAGAATCCAAAGTTCAGTCTGCCCCTAGCCTTTCTTCAGTCACTCTGAGCAGGACTGTCTAGTAACAACCATGTGGCATTCAGCACACTGAATTCGCTACGGACCATTAACAAACTCCACCCCACCAAGTCCTTGAAGTCTCACCACTCACCTACACAACACATCTTACTATACAGGTATCTGGTTCGTTCTCCGTGTGAGCTCATCTCATGCAGATAATTCCCTCGCTCAGGGCTGCACATTGCATCCATCCTGATCCTAATGGAAACATACGCAGGTAGCCTTTTGTGTCTCAGACAAGCTGTGCCATCTGGTGTGAAGAGTGGAAACGGGAACAACTTTCAAACAGAAAGTTGTTCCTTTGAAGGGGGCAGGGCAAAGCCCAGTTCTGTGCCCTGCCTCATTTAGGGACAAAAACAAAAGACAGCAGACAGGTAATTCAACATAATTTTCATGGTATGTTTCCGTTGTCCTTTGATTCATTAGTCTTCCAGTTAAGCATACCTGTTCAATGAGAACTATTACAGGACTTAAAACTGGAACCAAGAGTGTGCTTTGTTACCCTACAGTCATCTGTTTATCAAAGACTGCCACGTGTCCTGAGCCAGTTTTCAGTTTGGCATCAAAAAGGGAGCAGTTTGTGCACCTGCAGGTGCTGTTGTTTTGTGCAGGTGTTGGGTTTGCGTGACTATTGCTATGCTTTGGTGCAGTTTTAATGCAGGAAACAAAGAGGAATCTCCTATTATATTATCATCGGTATTTCAGTGGTGTCTAGAACCAAGCTGAAAATCTTCAAGCTTAACAAATTCTAAGCCACACTCCTTAGAAGTAAATACAGTGAATATGGTAAATCTGCAAGTATACCTGGGCTGACACATGCACCTACCATCACCAGTTTACTTTAGGATCTGCCAATTTACAGCAGGGCACATTTCAGCTGTTCCCAAGTCACATTTAAAAGGGAAAGTGAGCAAAACATGCTGCGTTCTTCTCTTGCAAATCACTGAACTCTGACCCAGGGCCATACAGGAGGATCTAATCACATAGAGCACTGATCAGAATCATTACAGAGGAGGATTTTCAGGTGACCTCCTTGTTTTCTTTTTACATGAAACATTACTGTTTTGACACCAAATATAGTAAAAACTGCTGCTAATAACAAGTTGTTAATGTGGGCCAGGGAGTGTTAAGACCTTAAAGTAGACCTGTTATCATTTCCACTGCCACATTTGATTCTTGAACTCTACTAGATTCACAGATCAAAATAATACTTATTTACCTTACACTCGGTCTTGGTGTGTCCCATTGTTCATCCACTGTCTGAAACAAGCTGTTTTGGCTCCCTTCACTCTCCTTTTAGGCCACTTTCTTTTGATTGGCTGCCCCTCACAAACAAAAGACTTATTTAGCAGGTGGGTGGGGCTTCTGTGCTCACAGCCAGAGCTCTGCTTTAGAGATGACCATCTTAAAGATGTCTACTCTGAATGATTTCATACAAAGCTAAGAGTAGAAAAAAACAAACAAAACAGAGCATTCAAAGCATGTAGTCTGAATTGTGAGCTTTTGGCTCACAGGGTTTGCTGGCACATATGCTCACCTTGTCATTTGAAACTTAGGTAAGATTTAATATAAGCATCCACAATATATATGACAGAAAACAAAAAAAGTATAATGGGTCCCCTTTAATGGGGAGGGGTCACAAAATCGGATGTCTTTCTATTATCCCTGTGCTGTTCACATCAGAGTTTGTTCATTATTCCCAGAGGACATAACGACTGTATCTGTGAGCCCCTAAGGGAGAAGTGTACTGTTTATTTTATGACTCATGCCCACTGGGCTAACTAGCGCCAACCCCAATGGTGAAGTCCATCTAGGCTTTTTTTTTTTAATATACACTCATGAATCCTGGAAAAAACAGACACACACAAACTTACACACATTGGTGTACTGTACGGTAAGTAGTTACTGGTTTGCTCCAGAGTGGGAGTCCTGGCTGTTTCCAGGAAGAACGCTGGCTTTTCCATGAACCAAGCCAAAGCCACAACCAGAATTCAACCACCACAGCCCACACAGCTCTGTGAAGGCCCCACATGTAGCTCCAAAGCAGCATGTGCTTGGTGATTAAGTGTCATTCATGCCCTTAGAGTGTCGAACTGGATGTTATACTTTATACTGCATTGTAAAAACTGTCTTGACACCAGGAGAGAGCTGTAGTGAGAGCTTTCTTTAGCTAAAAGAGCCACCTGTTCAACCTGTTATGCATGAAAATACCAGCTACGAAAATTCTCAATCGATCAGTTATGCAAAGCAATTGAATGTCTCATTAACAATCTGGTTCCAAAGCACTCATCACCCAATGTTAATGTCACGTCAGATATCACGGCGCTGTAGCACCTGAAGTTTGAGATACTGAAAAGCTGCTAAGGTATATCCTACTGAACCTCTAGAGTTGACATGCTGATTTTGGCAGTCTTTATAAGGGTAAACAAACACAGATGAAAGGTCAAAGCTCAGAAGGAGAATGCAGAGTGTGACACCTTGTGTGTGACACCGAGCATTTACAATTAAACTGAGTCACGCCCCCCTCCTCATGGCCTTTCAGAGAACCACATTCCATACTGGTCATCGATGGAGTAGAATGCCAGCATCCATGTTCCCACCTCTGCACACACAGCCCATCATAGTCTACAGCATATGACTAGAAACTAAACCAACAGTATTCAGACCTTGCCGTGTCTGCTCTCACTCTTGTAATAAGTGATAGCTCAAGCCAAGTAGCTAGCGATTGGATAGAGGGCAGAGCTGTCATCATGCAGAATGGGTGCCAGTGAAAATAGGACAGCTAAGACCAAAAAGCCCCATGACAGGCCTGGACTGAAGAGCACAGATCAGCAGGAGCAGCAGCTGCATTAATGCTTCAGTATCAAAGGCAATAAAACATCAGCAGAAAGGAAACATTATAGAGTAAATGTTAGGGTACATAACACTAAATTAGCTAAAGCAACTGGCCATCAAATATTAGCCATCCTGCCCTTAGTATAATGAGGCAACTTTTTAAAGAAGAAATATTACATTTTGTGTACTATGTAGGTCAGTGTACTCTTTAGTGTTGCCTAATATGCCATCTTAGCCAAGGGAAAGGACATTAGTGTAGAATCTTTATGTCCCAGGTTGGTGCATCTCAGCCAGCTTTCTTATTACAGAGTATTTTCACAACAAACACCTTCCTTTGAACGCTATCTTAGATTTGATAACACCAACACTTTCCATGTTAAACTTTATCATGATAACAGCAATGAGCCATGACTGCTAAACTACTGGCACTTAGGAAACAATTAGCAGTACAATGCAATGAGTGCAATTAGGAAAATGAGAGTCTCTTGCTAAATTCAACTTGTTAAGTGTAATCACTACAAGCTTAGTGTGTTACAATGCTAATATTTGCCAATTAGCACTTTTTTGTGTGTGCAAAAACCCTAGGTTTGGAACAGTATGGGACTGATCAATTGCCAGACTTGCACTACCATGGCTTAAAATTCAAGTAACTGAGTACTTTTTTGGGTATTTTTTCAACAATGACTCATGTAAACCCAGTGGATCAAACAAGATATTATTTAGTATAGGAGTGCACCATCTGTTGGGTGTTTTTTTGTGCACGCAAAAGGTATGTTTGTCCAAGATAAATCAAAGATGAAATCATCAAAGTGCTACCGTTGGTTCATGGATACAGCAATTAATCTCTTCTGTAAAGCTATCTGTTGGTTCAAAGGCTGCCAGCCGGTTCGGGGACTGGCAGTGCTTCAAACCTAGCAGGTGTACTGAACCAATGTGAGACTTATTGAAGAGATACTAGAACAACCTCCAGCAAGAACACACAAAACAGACAGAGAGATACTGGATCCAAATTTAAACATGACCTGACAGGTTTGGGAGGGATCTTACTAAAAATTTTATTACCACAGCACTCCTCAGCTGCTCTGCCACACTCAGTGGAAGTTCAGCTAGGTGGAGCCAGGGCTATGTATCTATGCAGTGTGACAAGTCAGACGGGTGTGTCTCCAGGCATACAAGAAACTGCAACATGACCCAAATAGAGGGCCTCCCATGCTGTCTGGGAAACATGGCAGCGTAAAACTGGCACATTAATGTCTAGTGGCACCTCTGACCTGTCACACTGGACAACAGACAGGCTTCAAGGTTGTGTAGTGTAAACACGCTACACGTGAAGCTGTGTGTAAGAGAGCCTTAGAGTTAGCAATGTGACCTCTTCAGATCAGTATCACTAATGCAACAGAGCAATAGAAATATCAAAATTTTATTTATTTGGTTTATTGGTTGTCAGACATAGACAGGAAGACATGCAGCAAACAGTTTTCTAATATCTAGCTGCTTTACTCTGAGACTTTGGTGTCACTCTCACTGCTTTTTTAAACTTTGCAAAAGCTCTAAGTTTCAATAGCCTGCATCCTGCCAGAATACAATTAGGGTGACTAAGTGCCCCAAAATGACCAGCCGGGGGAGAATGGGCCCTGGGTGCCTGGCAGGCATTAGTTTGGACAGAGATAATGTGGAGGGGATGAAGAGACAAGCCTTGTGACAGGTGGGCCTTCACTGGGAGGGGTGGGAAGGGGGTGGGATGGCAGAGGCGTGGCAGGGACATTTTAAACTGCAGGAATTCCTGTTGATTTCCCCTCCCTGAAGCTATTACTGAAAGATCTGCTTCTCCCGATTGTTCAGCTGCTTTCAGACCTTTAATATGCTCTGCATACAGTTCCAGTCAAAAGCTGTCACATTAGAAAAAGTACATAAAATTAGAGGGCCAGACTAATCTAATTTTATATATAAATCTCAGATTTACTAGCACGATGAAAAGGAACCATATTCTGATTCCTCCGATTATATGATGCAACTCTGTGAACCATTATGACAAAAACTAACAAGTGCTTCATGTTATCACCAAGGATGAGCCTGCTATCTGCATTCTTAGCTGATAAGTAATTTCTGAAGAAACCCAATAAAGTGATTACAATCATTGTATCCTTTGGATTTTTTTTGTTAACTACAGGAAAAGGACTTCATTATTATTACAACATCCTTCAAAAGTCTTATGATTCAATATACTGAAACAGCAAATGTGTGCAAAGTTCTGTTGTACGACATGACATAAAAAAAAAAAAAAAAAAAAAAAAAACAGGTGAACAAAAAAAAAAAAAGAAAAAAAAAAAAAAAAAAGAGCCAAGAGC
>VUQI01024113.1:40040-50564 GCA_015106735.1 Paratilapia polleni | reverse complement strand
AAGTACAAAAAAAATAATTAAAAAAAAAATTTTTTGCTTAAAAAAAAAAAAAAAAAAAAAAAAGCAAAGCAGTCGGTACAAGTATACAGTAAAATAAGACAGAAATAGATGAAATAAGAGAACCTATATTAATACTGGCCTCACCATTAATAACAAAGTACTTTAATTGATCATGTTTTAAAATGATAATCTCCCACCCTGAGTCATACTAGGGAGGAACTCCCAAAAAGAAAGAGCGTGATTATCATTACAGCAGTTGATCTCTATAGAGTAACCAAATGTAGCCTTGGCATGACTGAATATGAATATATTAAGCCTGGATCAGTGCTTGAATTGCTTTAAACAAGAAATAAAATATAGTTCTTGTTGCTTGATTAAAAAAATATAATGTGAGTTTGGTTTACCTTCTGAAGTGGCTTTTTCTTGGTACAGTGTGTACCCCGTTCAGCATTTCTTCAGGTGATAATAACGCCTTCCTGCATTATTAAAGGGAACACAGTGCAGGTATTTAACAGTCATTCATTTCTGTTCACCTTCTCACAGTTTTTTCAGCTGTCTGATCAAATATTGGAGATTTAGAAGTTTTGTTATCATTTGTGCTGCATCTTTCCACAAATCATAACTACAGTACTGAATTCTAATAATAACAGTAAAAATTCTGTTTTATCGCACAGTATCCAGTTTACAGTTTGCTTTGTGGGTCCTTTACAAGGTTAAAAAAAAAAAAAACTGCAAAATTTACAAGACTTTAATCCAGGTGACAAGGGTTCAACTCCCGTCCAGGACCTTTATTTTTTGACTTTGATGTATTGTTTTGTTTTATTTTTCACCTTTTTCTTTAATTGTCACTTGCTGTCTGGATAGGTTAAGGCAACAAGTCTACTTGGTTAAGTTTAGGAAAGGTTCACAATTTGGATTAAACTAGACTCTTTGACAAACTCAACCAAGAAGCTTCTCTTCCATTTTCTGGATCATTTTGACGCACGAGTCCCACCCTATTGAATATATGATTGGTTGAAAAGGAGCAATAGTAGGAAAGCAAGAGCATAAATGGCAAAGATTAGTTGAGGCTTACAGAACAATAAAACTGTTGTAAAATTGTTTGCGGCCAACCAGAAAAAAGTCAAATAATAAAGCAGCATCTACAAATCTGTATTTATTATTGTTGTTCATTAGACGAAGACTTTAGACACTATGAAAAAACTTTAGACCCTCCTGCTATCTGCGCACAGAGGTCTGAGGGATCTTCCAGGAATGGTGGTGCTATTTTCTGGAGAATTGATTTGTCAGTAGGTGGTGATTTCATACCTGCTGATCTCTAATCTGGAACACAACTGACTCTAGAGCAGGTTAGGTCTGCAGCATAAGTTGCCATGATGATGTACCCTGGTAAGAAGTGAACCGCCTTCATAATACTGAAAACACAGGTTTAACCCTGAAGTTGCCCAGATAAGCCCAAATCCTGCTTCGTAGTCACTATTGTCAACCAGTTCTTCAAAAAATGCTGTCCCAAATGGTTTTACACAGGTGATTTCGATTTTATTGTGCAGACTAAAATTAGCATTACCTCTTTGTCTTCTGGTGAGATCCTGCTGCTAGGTTGCTGGGGATGTCTTTTTCTTTTCTAGTGTATACTATTAAATTCTGCACAAAATCCTCCGTCTAACTGGAAGTGTGTTCTTTAATATGCCTACATCTTTGCTTCCCATCCAGGTAGTTTAACTTTTTCTACTTTGTCTGCAAGATGTGCCAATACCTCTCTCTGTTTCTAGCCTCTCTCATCTCCCCTTCATCTTTCTACTGGACTCTCCAAGATGCTGCACAACTCTAAAAATAATGCCTGTTAATCATATTGTTCTCAAGTAAGGAAAGGCTGTCTGCTGTACTAAAATCAGTAATTGAGATGGATCACTGGACCTCAGGATGATGTAAAAGAGCAGCATAAATTGTGACATTTTCATTGAGATCTAAGTTTGAGACCTAATTTTAAAAATGTCTTTTATATAAACATTTACTTGACACAGTTTTGCTCCAGTACACTGAAACGTTCTGTATTATATAACATATATAAGATTAATATTATGGCTTCTTTAGACCATGCCTTCTAGGGCTTTAAACAGCTGTTTTACAAAAATGTAAAACCTAAATCACATATTTCCCTCTGTGCTCCAGACAAATTCAACGCCTATGTGACCTTAAAGGTGCAGAATGTGAAGAGCACCACCATCACAGTCCGAGGGGACCAGCCATGTTGGGAACAGGATTTCATGTTGTGAGTATCACAACCGCACTTTAAATCTCATTACTTAATGTATAATATTTTTTAGATGTTTTATCACTTATTAAATCCATGTCTATGTTTATTTAAAAAAATGTATCTAAATAATGTAATGTGAATCGATTGTAGTATTTTTCCTGCAGTAGGATTTTTCTAGCAGTAGAACACCTAACAATAGCTTAAATATAAAATGACAGTACAAACATTTGTGTGTAGAAACTTCATACATCTTTCATCCACTGAAAGAGTAAATGTTCTTCGGTGGTTTAAATATTGCAAAGCTATGTGGTACTTTGCTCTGATGTATAGATTTTTAAAATTAAAAGTGAATAATGTGGTGCTGAAGAATATATCCCACCCAGATAAAACTCACTGACAAGACACTCATTGGAAAGATGGCTTTGCTTGACTTAAGAGACTTAAGATGTCTGTTCATTTGTCTATAAAAATGTGTCCCTTTACATCTAAATTTGCTTAAAAAAGTGAAAGGACATCTCTTCCTCATGGACATCTCTGGAAATAACCAGCAGATTCAAACCCAGAACCTGTCTGATAACAACCATTAGACAACCGGATAAAATCTCAGTTAGGCGTTAATGACATTGTTTTAAGGTCACGACTGGCCGACCAGATTTCACGTTCATGGTATTGGTGGCATATTTATGGTTTCATTCATTTAAGGTTTACACCATAATGCATAAAATGCTCATATAATAAAATAACATTATCTGAGTTAGCTGGATTTCTCTGTGAGTTTGAAATATTCTACAACTCTTGTTTATGCGTATTTAAAATTTTCAACTCTTGGTAACAGTATATTAAAATATTCTAGACATGTGTACATATTGTCCTGACTCCCTCTGCTCTCTTCTTTTCCCTCACCCCCAACCGATTGTGGTAGATTTGGTAAATTTCTTCCTGTTAAAAGGGAGTTTTTCCTTCCCACTGATGCCAAGTGCTTGCTCATAGAGGGTCATCTCAAGGTTGGGTTTTTTTGCCTAATATTGTAGGGTTTGTAGCCTACAATATAAAGCGCCTTGAGGCGACAGTTGATGTGAATTGGCGCTATGTAAATAAAATTGAATTGAACTGAGTATATATATAATACACTGAAAACAGTTTTTCATCATAGATGCATTGCAGCAGGTTTGTGTAGCTAGAATGACTTGAGCTTTGGTTCTAACTCTTGCTTTGGTTTACAGTTTCCTCCTTTGACTTTTTTTGCTCAGTGTTGTCACTTTTATTGGCAGCAACATCTTGTATGGCACTAAACTCCTGGGATGTATTGAGGCAAATGCAGGGAGAAATTGGAGCTTCAGGAGTGTGTGTCAGCCCTCAGATGAATGCAGACCAGGTATTCAATGCAAGCTGACTTGTCAGCTGGCTTTAATAGGGCTTGCTGAAATTAAAAGAGAATGGCCGCCGCCTGTGGGACTCCAGTCGGACACAGGCTACTAAATGGGAATTTGCGGTTGGACCAGGTAGGATGGATGGAAAGTGAAATTACATGGCCAGCTCAGATAAGTGGATGAGTCAGTGATAAATCTAATGAATTGCCCAGCCCAGTCCATGTGAACAGTGGGGGGTGGGTGTGTACAGATGTAGCTGGTTTCAAAATCCCACTGTGCTTTTTTTTTGCTGTAATAGTGCTTCTTCCTCACCCATGAGGAATTATTTTGGAGTAATATGAGACTATTTACAGGCAAAAAGTGTGCACTGAACTAAATGCTAATATCAGCACATTAACATACTGACATGTTAACATCCTGGCAATGCTAACTTCTAGTCACAAAAAACTTTGTCATTTTTCATTACTTAGTGTGTCTGCATTTGCTAATCACCACTAAATACAAAGTAGAGCTGAGGCTGATGGGAAGATCTTAGTTTTGCAGCTATTTGGTCATGAACTATAACATAGTTAAGTCAAGTTTGAGTCAATGAAAAGTGAATACAACTCATCCTGTGGAGGGTATCAGCTTGTTATGCCAAACCATTCAGTAGAAGTGGAGAGGTCACACTCCAAGGATGAACCTCTTGTTGGCACTAAAGGAATTCAGGGGATCATCAAAGTCATTAGAATTCGATCTCTAAGGACCATGAATGTTTGTACTAAAATTGGAACCAATAGCCTAACTAAATTACATTTCAGTCCCTGGAGCTTCCCCACAAGCATGGCATCCAAATCAATTCCTACTCCTACTATATCAGAGGCTGTCCCTCCACTCCGATCCTTTGGTCTGTTAAAGGCTCCAGCTTTTTCTTCTTTTAGCAGCTGGTGTGACTTGTACCTGACTGAGATGTACAGTGAGACAGTTTCTTTTATATTGAATTTTTGAAGGTGATTTCTTGTGGTTCTATCATTCTTTTATTTCATTTCTTTTAATCTTTTTTTATCTTTGCTTTTTTAACTCAGGCCTGTAACCTGACCTCTGATCCAGCTAGCTGAAGGTTTTCTCTGCTTGTATTGTTCAGTGCTTCAGTACTGACAGGGCTGAAATAGTGCTTTAGGTATGGAGATTAAAAAAAATTAACTGCCTCATGAGTAACACATGAGGCTGCATATTAATGTCTGGCTATAATTATGCTTCTCCGATGAGAAGCAATATTGTAGAGCAGAATCCCACATGGAGGTAGGAGATAGTGATTGGACCCCCTGGAGTATAGATGCTGGTGTTAGTGGAGCAGAGTAAGCAGATAGTTGAGAGAGTCTTTGGATAAGACTCCAGATGAGGGGTGGAGGATGAGGGCTGCACGAGAGAAAGCCTGGAAGGGTGTGACGGATCGCAATGAATTTAAAGAACAGAGACTGGCTTCTGAGTTGCTTAGCAAACATTACCATACAAATTATTGGACGTAGTGACGCTGAAATTTTGAATACCATCGATTTCAGAGTGTGGGAAAACAGAAGTGACAAAGAAAATAGAGGAGCATGAACAGATCTTACGTTAAAAAAAAAAAAAAAAGAACTAAATAAAAATAAAGACAAAATGGTAATAATACTCCTGAAGCCTGTCCTGTCCACACGCTGAAGTCACCTTAGGCCAAACACTGAACCCCAAAATCTCTCATGAATGGCAGGTCAGCACTTTGCATGAAAAGTGTATGTGCATGAGTAAGTGAATGAGAGGCAATTTATTAAGTCATACATAAAAGTGTTTTATAAATGCCTTTATTTACATTGCATTCTAACGTTTCAGTTCATCTTTGATGGGGTAATTCCACTTAATGATTTACTGTTAGAACAAACACAGTTTGAAATCGTATTTCTCTTTTTTTTGTGTAATGGTTTAGCATTTGAATATAGCTTATAAAACACATCAGTATTAGGCATACACATTAATCACTCTTTTTCCCTCTGTCTATCTGTCTCTCTCAGACCCACACAGACACATATGTCGGTTATGCATTGTGCACTGTACAAGGGACACTGATCTTTCCTGCACACTGATCCCCCTAGACTTGATGAGAGATTGACTGTGGATCGACATTATTACATAACACTGTCTCCTCGCCTCACTCTACCTATTACTCTCTGCTCTTTCAGATCTACTCAGACTACTCAGTTATTTTCACTTCTATCACCTTTCTCTCTTTGCAAAATTAGTGCTCCAGAGTCAGTATGAAGTATATGTTTTGTTTTGTTTTTTTCTCTCATCCTCATCAAGAGTTTAGCTCTGGTAAGATCCTATGTAATATGACCATAATTGTTAAAAGAAAAAAAGAAAAAGAACCACCCAGCCCCCCTGGAGTAGCTAAATGGTGAATTAACTACTGAGTCTCATTAGCAGCAGTTGTGCTCAGTGGGGCGCAGAAGCAGTATGCTTCCTTTGAGCAATGTCGGATGTTTCAGCAAGTAATTTCAAGTGAATCTGATTCCTTAAAATGAAAGGTTTCAATAAGAGCAGTGACACAGACATGTTTGTCATAGGGCCAACTCAGGTATAGGCTCCTGTTGAGCTGACAAACAGTTTTTATATATTTGAGTAAATCACAACATACCAAAGCAAGGAACTGATGCAAATTACAAGTAAATTATAATATTTTTGATAATAATCATGCTTTTACCAGACTTGGCTTCAAATCATCGTGGGTTTCTGCACACAAGTTTAACCCGGTAACGCGCAGGTTGAAAAATAAATTTCAGAGGAAATTTGGGTGCACTTTTTCATTCTAGGTAATGCTGTGTTATAAGTACAGAGCCATTCTCAACCTATATAGGGCAGTTAATACCAGTGATAAAAACCAAAGAGAAAATGAAAATTACTTTTTTTTTAAAAATTTTTTTTTATCCTTTCTGAAAACATGCTCTTACACAAATTTTCAGCTCCTCACAGCTAGTGCGCACGCTTTGCTTTTTGTACTGAATTGACATTTTCCAGTGTGATCCACCGTAAATATCAAGCGCATTGCAAACAAGACTCAATCCAAATGTGGTTGCGTTGCTCAGGAACGGTGAAGAAGTCACCTCCTCACAGCTGGATGGTGACTGCGCTGAGACCCTGCCAGATGTGCAATCTGACTCTTAGACCTCTCTGGGACTAACAGCACCAGTCACATCTGTGGCTTTAGTTTCTAATGCCATTTCTTCTTAAGATTCTTACAGTTGATGATTATAGATAGAAGTTGCTGTGTATTCAGATACAAAGGGGGGTGTCATTTGTCTAAGCTTACACAATTTTTGTGTGCTCACCTTTACTATATGTGTGTTAGTGTAAATAATTATTGCCTTACCTATGTCACACTGGGTATCTGTTTCAGGAGAAGATTTCATGGTCATGGGATTACCAGCTTCACTGTGGCATGCTGATATTTTTGCTTGGATGACACTCGGATTAGAAAGAATGAGAGCTGGATAGAGAGTGAAATGTGGTACAAGTCAGAGATGAGTTTGGACTGAGTCTAGTTTACACTCAACCATCATGCCAAACCTTGCACTCCTGCCCAAAATTAAAAAGAAAGTAGAGAACAGTAACCGCATTCCCTGCTGCACTTAGTGCTCCTTTCAAGCCCAATCTCTCACCTGCTGATAGCGTTTGTTTTTTTCTCTCTGACACTTTGCACCCTTCTGAAGTCCTGACTCTGAAAGCTGCAAGACATCTGTTTAAGATGGAGGATTTAATGCAGACTGCTTACGAATGTATCCTCTCTATATGAAGTCCATTTTAGGCAAATCAAACAGGAAGTGATGATAAATGTTTCTGACTGTCTGAATATTTGATTAATCTGAAAAAAAAGGTTGTTCATGGGTACAAAAATGTTTTTCGCCACTAACTTTGTAAAGTAACTTGAAATTCACTTTTTTGAAAACCAACAGGCAGTATTTTCCTAAGCAGCCTGGAAATTTAGCTTTCAGGTTTTAGAGATATTTTGGCTGGCAAGCAGTAATCATGGTTACACTATGGATAAGGATTTAGCCACCTTGATTTCACCTATTTGTTCCTGAATTACAGTTTCAAAGCCTCCAGTTGAGCATTTTGACCATTGGCCATTGATGAGCAATGAGTAGATCTGACTGAGAAACCAAAGGACACTCAATGACACACCCTAAATCATGCCCTGCTTTGTCTTTTTTACTCTTAATGGAATCACAATTTCCAAAAATGAACATTATGCTGCATTAAATATGAATTTAAACATGTGATTGACACCAAACAAAACTCATCAGGAAAATGTTTACTGACGTTTTAAATCAAGTGAGCAGTGGAGTCATTTTCTCTTAGACTTAGACAGTTTGACTTCTTTTTGCAGCCAGAGGAGTCACCCCCTGCAGGCCATTTAAAAGAATGCAGGTTTGAAGCACTTCTGTGTTGGCTTCACTTTTAAGATTTGAAGGCTAACTTTGGACTTATTTTGTGCACAGGGTAATACCGTTATACACATTAGTGAGCTGGGCCTATTGACACCAGTGAGGTTTAGCCAGATCTTAGTAGTAGTAATAGCCTAAATGAGCTTGACAAACATATTTGCCAAAAGGGTTGTGCCTCTGGAAAGGCCCGTGTTTACTCAGTCAAACCTTGAGTAACTTCAAAGGTGAAGATCCTCTGTGATGGTAAAGGTGATGGTGTGGACACACACAAACATGTACCAAGCACCTGCCTCAGAATCCAGCACCAAAATTATACTGCAAGAATCCAATTCATTATACTCATTTAGTAACTGGATGAGACTCTTGCATGCACACACACACAGTTAGTGTCAGATAGCTGCTAACTGTCACTGGCAGTAGGCAAGGAAAAGTTTCAAACTTTCCCTGCAACACATTTAGGTGAGGAAAATGTCCTCTTTCTAATGAAAAATGTGTTGTTGTTGTTGTTGTTGTTGTGTTTTTTAAATTTACATTACAGCAATTTTACCACATTTTCTGTGACACTGGAAAAAACTGAAAAGTCCCAAGCTAAAAATGTGATTTTCTAAGTTGGACTATAATATAATCAGATAAAATAAAGGTAAAGTTAAGAGAGTTAAAACAACAGAAAGGACTCAAAAATGCAAAACACAAAAATTAAATTTATTATACTAATAAATGAATAAAACCAATGCAAAGTAAAGAGAGAAAATTACAAATAGTATAGAAAAATATGTTTTAAGTGGCGGTTTAAAGAGGATCACTGATTCTGTAAGCCTTATATGTTCAGCAAAGCTGAGGTGTCCTGATGGCCAAAGTGTGGTCACCTTTAGAGGTACGCCTTCACTTTGGGATAACCACGGGGTCTAAAGCTGCCAACTGTCTCACATGGGCTGAACGTTTCTGCTGTGTTGCCTGGCCCTGACGTGCTTCAGTAATCAGTAGACCTAAGCTCTTCAGAATTTTAGGGCAAAACTCTAAATAGCACCAGTCAAAAAAAAAAAAAAGGCCTCCCTCCACTCGGAAAAAAAAATGGACAAGTTCCCATGAAAAGCTGCTGTTTAAAATTCAAGGAGAACCAATTTTACACATCACTGATTGTATACAGATCTTGGGGATTACTGCTGCAGCAATTTTGCCAAGTTTTTTACGGGTTTTTGATTTATTTCCTTCAGGAAGATTTTTATTTATTTATTTAGCTCCGCTGTAGATACAGGAATGGCAGCATCATCAGCATGGTACTTGTTCAGGATCAGTACTTTAGTGTCGTAAGTTGTAATGAACTCTGAAAATGCAAGGCTAGGACTTCTGCTTCTACATTGCAATTGTGCATCAGTTCAGCAGTTCCCCCACTATACTAAACAACCAACAGTCTTAAATTGTCAGGTTGTGTAAGCTATCATTAATTATTAAATATTGTGTGATCTTAGCCTCCTTTTTGTAAAGCCGATCTTGCTACATTCTTACATTCCTGTATCCACCCATCCATGGCATGTGTCTGTTTGAGTTTTGCCCTTTTTATCATTCTTTGTATCATATCTGAGATAAGATAAGAGATTAAGCAGTTGAATATTGATCCCTCAACACTCGTCACACACTCGTCTCTCCTCATGCATCCGAGGATTGAAGCGCTCCATCTCTGCTGTTTTCTTTAGTTTTCTGCGCTGTTGCCTTTCTTTCTTTTCTTTCACCACAGGCAGGGGAGGTGCCTTTGTGTTACCTTTTTTGTTTCCATTTCCTTCTTTTCAGTCTGTTTCTGTTTGCCTGTCGCTTTCTAAGCTGTCTTTACTGAATCAGGCTTAATCATTTGACCTGATTAACAGTGTCACAGGTTTTTACCCCACCAGCCACTCGTTAGCTTTAGATCTCATGGGACTGACAGAGTTCAAAGATCTCCTGTGCTGTAAAAAAAAAGAAAGTGCAGGCAGCTTGAATAAAATTTTGAGTTACAGTTCTACAACTTGTTTGGTTTTAGAGGGACGGATGTGATATAGTCTATAGAAGATGTGTGGGCTAAGGATAATCAATCAGTTATTTGATGGAAATGTGTTTAAATCATTCTCACAACTCCAGTAAAAAATTGGCTTACCCCCAGGTGACCTGTATAGATATCTACAAATTAGACATTATACTACAAAACACACTTCCTGGGACAGTATCAGTATCAGCTATTATTGAGATTCACTTTATACATGTATTCCAACAACTTGTAACAATAAAACATTAAGTATCTTGTATTTACAAAAAGTTAATGACAGACATATCAGATAACACTTTACATATTAAAGGTCAGTGGGAACTGGAGCTCAGCACAATTGTAGATGATGATACTTGGGAGGATATATGTTCTGGATGTCACAAGGGGATTGGGAGCCAGCTGTGGAAAGAATTTGATTGGAAA
>VUQI01024113.1:3026-38609 GCA_015106735.1 Paratilapia polleni | reverse complement strand
TTAACCTTCAAGACACACACACACACACACACACACACACACACACACACACACACACACACACACACACACACACACACACACACATCTGGTCTATGAGTCAGACAGTTTGGAGACAGACTGACAGATGGAAGGGCAACGTCAGACTTATTTCTAAAATTTGGCTTTTATGGTTTCAAATAAATAGTCTTTCAGATTAAAAGTCAGTAGATCATCCTTTGTTGTTGTTGTTGTTTTTTTTTTTCTTTTGAGCGTTTTGATCCAGATCAGACTTTCATGTTATGCAATGCGTTACTTGCCATTAGTGGAATTCACCTTGGCCTTTTGGAACATGTGCTTCCAAAATTACACAATCTGCCAAGAACAAAGTACTTCGATAGCATGTCTGAAAACCCACATAAGTTGGTCAAATGGTGTTTTTGCACTTTGGCTAAAAACAAGGGAGACTTGGAAAGTCGAAAGGGCAGAAAAATCAGACGCAAGTGAAGATCAGTTCATACACTCAGACTATTTCACTGTACTGTTCATACAGATGTTATTGATTATGACACTGAATCTTTTCTTTTTGTCCCCGTCATGTACAAGCCCTGATTTTAATGAAACATGGTGAGTGGTTGCATATTGGACCTAAAACAAGTGGTTGTTTTAATTGATTTTTCTACAAATAATGGACTCAGACCTGATGTTGGGTTTTTTTTTGCATCTACCACATACATTCCCAAAGAAAAGAAGAAAGAAAGAAAAACATTCAAATATGACGATGTACATCCTTACTGTCTGAGTCATACAGTATAGAAAATATCTGTCCAAAAAGCCACCAACAGTTACACCAGCGATGCTCAACTTTGCCCGGTGGGCCAGTTATTGAAAAAGCAATAATGTTCAACAGTTGAAAAGAATAAACCGTGAAAACCCATAACATCTCAATTTGAATGTATGTATTGTGAAGTTAGCTAACTTATTTATTAACTTGGTAGAAGGACAGACAGATTATATTTTACTGCATTCAATAGCTGCAGCTGCATTTTAGTTGCAGAGGCTTTCAGTTACAGTTTAAAGTCTTTATACAACATAAAACGTACCTGAAGCCTCCTATAATCAACACGTTATTTAGTGAATTAGAAAATGCTTGGCTGGCCAGTCAGTACCTGATGGTGGCCTTAATTTGGCCCGCGGACCATAAGTTCAGTAACACTAGGTTAAACCAATAAATTAAAAAAAATATATATTAATCAGTAATTTTAATGCCATTCATGTTAGCAAAATAAACTTTTTCTTATTCATGACAAATGAGCAAAAACACCATGTTTATGTGTTTATCATTTATCATCCATTGTTCAATGCATCCGAGGTTTGAAGCAGATTTCAGATATGTGCAGATTGTGTTTGTGAATTTGGGATGCAGGTGACTGTATCACAGCCATAGTATGCACTGTGTAATGCCAGCTGAATTAATTACTGCTGTTTAAAAGCCAGAATTTCCCAACCACCTGGAACTGGTCTCTGGCCTCTGCTGCCATTTCGCTTTCCTCAGTTAGAGAATCATTAATGACGTGACATGGTCTGTTTTACATAGCTGCAAAAGCTTTCCAAACACAGCAGTCTCACATAAATGTAAACAAGCAAACACACGAATGCAGATGGTTAATATTAATCATGCTAACATTTAGGAACATTGTGGCTTTGGCTCAACTTGCCTTCAACACAGTGACTTTAGTGTGCAGCGAGGAGCTACGTGCAAGCGCACAGACATACACAAGTGCAAACTTTTCACACAGCATCTCCCACCCACCCTCGTCTCTCCGTCATCCCAGCTGTGAAGTGTCATCTTAGATGACTGACAGCCAAACTGAGGCGAGATGAATATGAATGGGACTGTGAATATGAATATGCAGATGAGGAGAGGAGACGGTTTGGCTGCCGTCTTCTCTTTAAAAAAGATCTGTCAGAAAAAGATGGCTGTCATCCCTCAGCCTCACTACTTCAGGATAATACTGGCCCACTTACAGACCTGCTGGGAGGAGAGAGGTGTACTGCATTGTACTGAGGTTAATGACCGAGTCAAACACTGCACTATGTGTATAACAACTCTGCTAATCTTTGAACCAAACATCTGTTGTACCATAATTACTAATTATTTAGTTCATTATTAGGCAAGTAACAAGTAAATACTTACTGAGTGCAGCATTTAATCAGGCAGGCCGTAAAGTTGAGCTCATCCACAAACAGTTCAGTGTCCTGTCCCACCTTCAATTTTCCCTGTGTACGCATGGAAAAGGAGGGTGTGCTCTAACAGAGCCACAAAATAAGAATTACTACAGATGGAAATAACAATCTTGTGACAATAACAGTAAAGTGGTTTGATGTAACTGAACTCCAGTAATGTCTTTAATCTCTTGATGAAACATGTTGGGATGATTGTTGCAGCTAATTGTGTGAAATTGTGGTTTTATGGGATACACTGTAGCTCAAGTTGTGAACTCCGGTTCCTTCAAGTGTGAGCCTCACCGCAAAACCCCGTATTCATCACTGCCTCTTTTTAATCTCCACGGCACTCACATTTGTAATATACTCAAATGAGACATCGACAAAGACCGCGTGAAGTTTATGTGACAGCTAAAAACTATGACAAAAATTCAGACATGTCCTGCTTTGTTTCTACACTGCAGTGACTGACAGTCACGTCAGTGTGCAACAACAGTACAAAGAGAAAAAAAAGACCCCCCCCCCGCTATATATTAATGATGTTATATTATGTTTTTATGATAAATGCTACTTTTTTTCATCAGAACCTGAGTGTCTTTGCAAATCCTCTAGTAACTCGGGCACAATTGTCGTAGGTTTGTCTTTGTTTGGAAACTGGTGACCAGTGGTCACTAACACAAGTTTGGAGTGCTGCCACCTCTACGTACATGAACGTCCAATAACCACGCTTAGAGATTTTCTAGTTAATAATCTCCATGCATGATTATCTCGATTGCTACAGTACTTTTAACGTTGACTTTGTCTGTAATATAGTTAGTGGTTGCAATGTGTTTGTATGTTTCTGCAGTGAGATCAGTCATCTAGAGTCAGGTCTGGTGGTGGAGCTATGGAACAAAGGTTTGATCTGGGACACGATGATCGGTACAGCACTGATACCCCTCGACTCCATTCGACAGTCTGACGAGGTAACGCAGCTCAAACACACCCTTTAATCTCTTTGTCCTCACACACGGACACAAGGGGCTTAAAATAAGATCACGTCATTACGTCACTACACACAGAGTTCTGCACGATCTTGTTTTTCTTTAGTAGTTTGAAGTTCATTCTTAAGCTAAGGATTAGTGTGTGAGACAAAATTACCTTAACATCTACCTAGTAGCTTTTTGGGACTTTCTTATACTCTTATAATTTTCACCAGCAAGTCTGTCTTGAAACAACATATGAACTCTGAAAATACTTTCTTTTTTTTCAGTTTGTTTGAAATATGTAAGGTTTAAGTATCAGTTAGACAAAAAAATTGTTATTTTTCAAAGGTAATCAGTAGTGCTAAAACAATGCTTTCTCATCCTGGCGCATACAGTAATTAATACCGTTCTGTCAGTGTCTCTTCATTAAATGTAAGGTGTCCTTTGGCGTCAGCCCCCTGACACCCTGTCTGCAGGAATATTGGCCGCTGAGAGATAACAGTCCCATTTTAGAGACCTGCAAAATCTGCATTAGGAGGTTGGAAGGGAGGGAGAAGTATAAGTGTCAGGCTTTTTAGCCTGGTGTGCATCCCGTTGGGTCCTTAGTCTTTTGTTTTCTTGCCTTCACTCCCACTCACCTGTTGGGTGTAGGCACTAAACATAAATGAGCCATGTCCGTGGTTTTGACAAAATGGGACTAGTTTACCCTCCTTACCACAGGTCTGATAGTAGCTTCAGCCAAGCTTTGCTGTGTATTTTTCCACAGGCGTACTGTGGACTTTGTCCCTCATCACATACTTTAGAAACCCATTAGAAAGGAAAGCCTTAATGGCCAGTGTGAACAGGAATAAGGACTGTAACAACCAACACTAGTTTCAGGGAAAAACCTGTCCTATTTAGCAGTTTTTCTTAGTGAAATACCTGGCGGTGATAAAGCAGATTAATGCCCCCATGTATTTCTGATTTCAGAGCTTCATGCTCAAATATATCTGTAAAGATCCGGTTTTGTGTTTTGCAGTTGATACAGCTCAGAGGTACTGCACTGTATGAATTACTTGCAGCATAATTTAAAGTATTTGCTCAGTCAAGAACCAGACGATTGCTGCCATTGTCTTTTGATTAGTGTATACCAGCTGGACCTAAACTATCTCCAGTCAATTTAATTTGGCACAGCTGGACTCCAATCAAGTTGGAGACACAGCTCAAGCATAATTGAAGCCACCAACATAAAACTGATCACAACAAAGATAGCTCTTGTAAGCAGAGATTTCAGGGTTTTTATTAATTTTTGCACTTAATCACAACTGATTATTGGTTGTAGATTATGAAAGAAATGATTTAAAACTGAAGCTAAATCACAACACTGTGTGCAAAAAGTGAAGGGGTCTGAATTCTTTCTGAAACGACTCTACAACATTTATAACTTTTCATTTAACACGTTGAACTGCACATAGACCCTGTGTTTTAGATTCTGTCTATAATAATTACCTGAATCTCAATTATTACAGTATTATTTAGATGACAGTATATTTGAATTGAACTGATGGTGGCACTGGTTTTGACCATTAAAATATTGGAAAACAATGCTGTTTTGTATGAGATCTGGTGCACATTAGACATTATCCATATCACTTCCTTGTGACTTCCCAGTATATCTGCAGCTCAGGCTAAAGCCCTCATAATAAACACAGACACACTCAACTTCTGCCAAGCAGTGCTTACTTATTAAAACCCCATATTTCCCTGTCAGCTAAGTCTTAAAAAGTCGTCTCACAGGTGAAGCATTGGCCAACTCATTTCAGCAGACTGTGGGCAGGCTGGTCTCGCATGTAGACCTCATTACTTTTTCTGGAGTTTTAAAGCGAGGCAGCAGCTCCTGTGTAGTCATTAATAATGCAGCCTCAATGTTTGGCTTCTCAGCTTGAAGCACAGTATATACTCACCTTTGTTTTGTTTTTATTCCTTTTTCTGTCACTGTTGTTCTCCGTGTTTTCATCTTTGCTCAGGTTCATTGAATGACATTCCTAATAAGCCATCCCACACCTTCAGTTATCATGTTGATGCTGTTTGTCACAAAGTAGATGTTTTTGTCATTCTTACTTTTTAATCTTCTTCATTTTTTCTTCCTTGCTCTCTCTTGGCTACTTTTCTCTGTGTATCTGCTTTTCTGTCTTTCAGGAGGGACCAGGAGAATGGACTTCTTTGGACTCTGACGTGTTAATGAGGGAGGATGAGATCTGCGGTACTATCAACCCAACGCCACACCAAGTGCTGCTGGACACCCGCTTTGAGTTGCCCTTTGGTATGTACAGTATTATTTATTTAAGAGATTTTTCTCACTAAGTCAGACTCGATTGAACTGCCTTTTTTGTGTGGAGCTTGGAGGTTCTGTATTTGCCTGTGGGCTTCCCTCTGGGTGCTCGGGTTTCCTCCCAAAGTCCAAAGATATAAATGTTAGGCTTATTGGTGATTCTAAATTGGCCATATGGGTGGATGTGAGACTGTGTGGTTGTCTGTCTCAAATTGGATTAAAAAATAAAAAAAAAAATCAATGGATGGATGAAACTAATACCAACTGAAATATTGAAAATACCTCCTTAGAGCGTTGTATCTTCAAAATAAAAACTGAACTTTAAGAAAATACCTGTGACCAGGCTAGTAACATATGAGTATATATCTTTTCAAAATGGTTAGGCTCCAACCATTTTGCAAAATATTTCTCTTGTTTTACCAGATGCAGTTTTACTTCTGTCATTTTGTATCCTCTTAGATGTCCTGTAGAATCCCTCATATATCAGAGCTTCTGGAAGTACCATTAGGGTTCATAAAGTTTTTATGACAGATTTATTCTTGGTAACATTTCACTCCTAAATGTTCCTCAGCCCTCTATTTTTATTCCTGTGCCAAGGAAAGAGTTGAGGTGAAGGACTGTGCTTAGTAATGTTTGCTTGTCTACCATTTTCTGCATGATTATGCAAAAAATACTGAGCAGAAACCCATTAAAATTTTGTGCAATTCAGGATCATCTTTAGCAAAAAGCAGCACTGGCTGGAAGAGGTGCTCTCCTTGTGTCCTTCTGCTTTCCTGGTGTTTTTATTTCCGGAGTGGAAGCGCCTAAATCCAACATAGTGTTATTTCAAGCAGGACACAAAGTCAAGGTCAGCTGCAGTTCTGGCAGATCAGCAGATGCCTGTCCACATCAGCTGATTGCTCAGCTGATTACTGTTCTGACTATCCAAATGGTGATTTTCATATAGGGCACACTTTTAGCGTTTTTAGCCTCCCCACAGTTGCTGTGCATCTGCAAGCCATGTTACAACCCACCTTCTCCTCCCAGTGCTGTATGTGACTTAATTTGTCATATCTGTTGTAATTGATGCCTGCTCTGTTTTGTACTGGGGTCCTGTTGCTGTTTTTCCTGCCTTCAGCCTTCCCTGTATGCACACTGATGGGTGGGAAGGTGTGTGTTGAACAAAGCCATACCTCCAAATATAGATTACTGCAAATGGAAATAACAATCTTCTTTTCATTGTCACTGTCCTGACTGAAATAGCAACATAACTGTGGATCAGTTTGTTTGTGTTCAGTTGTTGAATCTGTCTGAAGGGTCTCTTGTTGAGCTGCCATTGTCCTTCTACATGCGCTCACAGGCAGTGTGAACAGTGGTTCATGCGCCTGTCTGCTCATCTTGACAAAAAGGTCCTGGCCTGCAGATGGAGATAAGATAAGAGTTTTAGAAAACTTTGAGAAATCCTTTAAATAAAAAGAAAAGTTAACTGACATGCAGCTAACAACATAGGTTCTAATCAGTGATGAGTTCTATCTGTTAACATCTGGTCATCACTTAACACAACAAATCATCCAGAAAACATAAAAAAACACATTCACAAATACCTTGAATTTTTTGACTCAGTGGAGATATTATACTTCCTATTTCCATCCTCAAAGGCAGGGGTGTCAGACACTTGACACCTCTGGCCCACTTGAGATCAAATAGGGCTCTGTGTAAGTTAATGCCTGTGGTTTGTTCATGGATTTCAGGTGCATACATTTCAAGTAATAAGTAGAAAATAGGTCAAAAGTATGCTTTTGCAGTCATCTAGTATGATATAATCCACATGGCAAACTGTGATTATCCAGTGTTAATAACATTTAGCACTGTTGCCTCACAGCAAGAAGGTCCTGAGTTCGAATCCACCATCTGGCCGGGGCCTTTCTGTGTGGAGTTTGCATGTTCTCCCTGTGTCTGTGTGGGTTCTCTCTGGGTACTCCGGCTTCCTCCCACAGTCCAAAGACATGCAGTTTAGTGGGGTTACGTTAATTGGTGATTCTACGTTGGCCGTAGATGTGAATGTGAGTGTGAATGGTTGTCTCTCTCTGTGTTAGCCCTGCGACAGACTGGCGACCTGTCCAGGGTGTACCCCGCCTCACACCCCATGACAGTTGAGATAGGCTCCAGCCCCCACCCGCGACCCTGAATAGGAAAAATTAACATTTAAAAAGTAAAGTTTTTAGGCTCATACTGCTTCTGTTGGCTTCTGGTGACACGATACTGCTGTAACTCAGGCATGAGAGATAGATGTGTCTGCTGTTTTTCTACTAAAAGCCAATGAAAGAATTATTACATTCTTTTAGATAATTTTCTATAATTTTTGATGACATGTGTATTACTGACTTGCTAAAAGCACCATGAAAGTACAAAAATATAAAAACTATTGCAAGAATATCCAGATATAATTAGAAATATATCTATAAAACATTGATTAAAAACATGCATTTTGGGTTGTTTTTACTCATGTATGAATCAATAAATTCATATTTCACTAATAAAGTATTCCAAATAAAATGTAACTCTATAGTATGATATCCACTTCACAAACAGTGAGTCTCCAATTGTAATTTAAAACTTTTTAGTGTATACTTAAGCACCTTGTATAATGATTGCTCTGCTTGCAGACGAAAACTCATTTCAAGAATGGCCTAATATGGCCAGAAATCTGCTTATACAAGACTTTGCCACATTACATAAAATAAAATATTATTTGATTTTTTTTTTTTTTTTTTTTCTTGGGAGTACACAGTAGAGACTGTACCCTTTTATATTTTCCCTAATTCTTGAGTTTTTCATTTTTTCTACTCTCTCTTCTTTGGGGAGGACGTCTTGGCCTCTGAAAGGAAACCTCCTCATCAGCTATGAATGAATAACATCAACTTGCATGGACAGAATAGGATAGGATGGGACAGTGAGCATGAAGGAGAGGCAAATGAGGGAAGGGAGGAGCTACAGTGTCTGTGGTCTTTCATTTCTTTCTGCACTTTGCCTCATATTCTGTTTTTTGCCCTCTTTTTCATTTTCCATTATTTACTGTCTCTCCATTACCCTTTACTTTATCCTACATTCCCCTTTCCGTGCATCTGTATTTCCTCCACATCTCCTTTTTTCACTGCCTTTTCTTGCACTCACTATATAGTTGCCTGTCACTGTTTGAACTCAGTCCATATATTTTTTCTGTCCCATACGTTTGTCCAGATATCCCTGAAGACGAGGCTCAGTACTGGACCAGTAAACTGGAGCGGATTAACACCATGCGGATACATGATGAGGTAACTTTACTGAATATTCCTTTTCCTGTTAATGAGTTATATATTAATCAGCTATTAGAGACATTAAGTAAGTCTTTGGCAAGCATGCATTAGAGAGTGCATAAAGCTTTGTTTCACTGAAGCTTTAGGTGCAGCAAGCTACGCACATGACATGTCTAAAGTTTTATGCTCATTTAAATCTATATTAGCTGTATAGCTCTGTATGTTTATATTATAAAGAAATAACAGATTATTTTGCATGACTGTGCTGTTTACAGGTTTGTTTGTTTTTTTGTTTTTTTTTGAGCATTCCCTAAATTTATTCAGTTTACTTCATATTATTTCACACCGTGCAGGCTTCTCAGTGATGTGGCAGTTTGTATTGCTTCTCTGCTTCCACCTAGTGACACAAAATGGGAAATTGTAGCAAAGTGGATTTGTAGGAAATGTAGTGACATGTCATATTCAGATGAAATCTTTTTTTTTTTCCTGATCTCTTGTACGTATTCTTTTTCTTTTCTACTTTTTGTTTCCTTTTTGCAGTATCCACTCCAAGAAGAGGTCCAGAGAAGAAGAATGCCGTCTGTGCCTTCCCAGTGCTGTAAGTATTAAACTGTCGGTCCCTACTTGATTATGACTTTGATCTGGAAAAAAAAAAAAAAATTACTCTAAGGTGTGTAAGATAAGCTTGGAAAGAATTTTCACTTCAGCTGTGATGACAAACTCTGCTGCATTTTGAGTATGGCTATTGCATTTAAAGCCACTTCAGTGCCAGCTAACAGTAAATGATAAATTGGATTTGTAGTTACTTCTAAAAAAAAAGTTACTTGTTAATTGCTAATGTAAACTCTTATACACTGAAGTTAGTTAGTTAAATACTTTTTTTCTGTTTTGTTGTGTCTATGTGAATTTAACTCAGTCGTCACATTACATCATTTGGCTTCATCACATTTCTTCATATAGTTCTCATCCATCTCTCTTTGGATGTGTTCAGTACCATGTCACATACTCATTTGGCCATCACCAGTCACACATACTGGTTTCATTCTACAGTAACAAAGTTTACTTTTCTTCTTTGGAAACTTGCCTCCATGCCACTAGGCAGTTGGAGTTATTTTGGATGGAGTGACCAGCAGAGTACGTATAGTGTTGATTTCCCCCGTCTGTGACTTGTCATGTTGTCTATCACTGCATGGTACAGACGGGCACTTTGTCTTTCTTTGAAAATAAGTACTGCATGTTTAGTCTTTATTTATTCTTTATCTTCCTGCAAGCAAAATTTTACAGTCTTGAATCCTTTTGATCAAAATATAAAACGTGAGTGCCTGATTTGTTGACATGTTGTTTCATTATGTGGCATTTTGAGTGATATATTTTCTAGTAAAGCCATTTCTCATTCCCATCATTTTCTGCTTGATGTTCCTTGTCTTTGTAATATATGCCTGCTACCCCAAGAGGGAGCTATTTATTCAAATATTTTTATTGTTTGGAAGTCTGTAACGGTATAGATGTCATTTTTGTTTTGTTGCTTTTTTTTAATACTTGACTGCTACATTTACCTTTTTGACTTCATTCTCAGGAAGAGTGGTTTAGAACAGTTCTGTAAAAGTGGGCTGGTTTAAAGTTACATTCAAGAAGTTTGATTCTGCAGTGTGATAACAGAGGGTGAAAGAAGGGCGGAAATGATCTTATCAATCCTTTACTGTGTTTGTGTTGTCTTCCACCCAGCTTTTGATGACCATGATAGTGCAGTGGATGACCGGGACAGTGACTACCGCAGTGAAACTGGAAATAGACCTCCACGGTTTCACAACACTTCCCAAACAAATTCTTCAGTTCATCAATACCCCATAGGACGCAGGGTTCAACATCAAACCCTGTCAAGGGAGTCTGACTCTGTGCAAAGCTATGAGCTAGACTGTAGAGAAATGAGGGGACCCAGGTAAATATACACTCACTTACAGATACTGTACTCATAAGCGAGCACACCACTGCAGTACCACTTGAGGTTCATATTTTTATGGTCACTCTGTGTTTCCAAAAACAGGGTTAAATCTAATAAATAACTCTAAATGAAATGCAGTTTTTCTTTGACATGAATCAACTACTCTTCTTTGTGCCTTTCGTTTTAGCGGTTTAGTTCATAATAATAGTTCATAATCCTTTAATGTTTTAAAAGCGCTTTTAACAGGCCACATTTGAAAGCAGAAGTGGCACACTTTGAGCTAATTTTGCTCTAACTGTATATATAAAAAATACTTGGTGTATTCAGTCAAAACCTCTGTTGGTTACTACAGTAAAATAGATCTAATTAATTCAACACTCTTAATCTGTTGCTACACCAGCTACATAATGTGCAATCTGATTTAAATTAATTATGTCCCCTTCAAGTTAATCTCCTTGGGCAGCACAGCAAGCCTTCTAGCATGGCCGCTTATTTTAGATCACTCCTTAGAAATCACGTCCTGATGGCTTGGACTTGTACATCTGTAATGTGCAGATGCATCTGCATCGCTGTGTCAAAAGGCAACCCACTGACTTGAATTTCATTTTGGAGAAGAGGACAATATTGTAGGAAAGGAAATCTGGCAAGTACAGCAGTAATGAGTGAAGATGGTGTTGCTGTGGCATGCATGAAGGCACGCACCACAGTTCGTTTTGTTTTCGCCAAATGTCTTCCCTCAGAGGCCTCGGGATATTACACTAGAAAGCAAGGCTGACAGTGTCACCACTGAAGACAAATTGAGGGTGCACAACCCTGTGAATATTGCAAAAAAAATGAATCAAAGCATGCCCTTTATTGCACACCAGACCTCCTGATCTGACATTGGGCTTATAGACTGTGGAATCTTTAAAACTGCTATTTTGGGTGTGCATTGTATGCCCTCACCTGTAATGACACTTGACACAAAACGTTTAACACACATGTTTGTTCTCTGCAAAAATTTGAATTCTATGATGAAATTGCAAATGTACATGAGCAAATAGTGATCACAGGACTTCCATAGAGCGATCTATAAATAGCAGCTATGCTAGATCTAGTTCAGAGGTGCACAACAAGATGACCTTGAAGGGGAGATGAGTAAAAATTAAAATTAGGAAAGTGGTGTAGCTCATAAGATATACAGCATTTCATTTTGTACTCCATTTAAAGAATATGTTGCCATAGGAAACCTATATAATCTTTGAAAAAATCAGAGAAAAGCTGTTACAGCCAACTTGTTCCATAAAAATACAAAACAGCTCTAAATTACTTTCGGAAAATGACATATGACAAAGTACAACTTTGTAAAAAAATTAGGACCATGAAATTTTGCACATTATCACACAAACTACTTTTCCTTCCACATGTATTTCTTGTCTATTGTTTGCTGTTTTACTAAACTGCTTTTCTACAATACTTTCTTTGCATGATCTGTTGCTTTGGATTCATGTCTAATGCTTAATTTCTCTTTCTTTCTTTTTCTTTGCATCATCTTCCACTGCTTCCTGCATGGTACTTTTTACTTACATGTTTTTTAGGCTATCAAACAGTAAGGGTGGAGTAAAAATAATCCCTGTTGACTCAGGTATGGGTGTGGAGGATTGGGAGAGTAAATATAAAGTGCCTGACTCAGGTGTCTTGGATGATTACTTGGATGCTGAGCAAAAAATGTGGGAGGATGAGGACAAAAGCATCATCTATAGGATTAGTGACAGTCCTTCTGATTCCAAAGTCAGCAGGTTCTATCAGACAGTAGAATGTGATGCACTTTCCCCAGAGGATATGCTAGAGCCAAAGGGCAAGACACACAGACAGAGGCGCGGCTTTGGCAGTGGAGAAGTTCGGTTAGTCTATAAGGAAGCCGGCAGCTTTGAGGATGAATCGTCACCACCTGAAATTGATATAATACCCTCTGTTAAACAGCTACGACAGCAGTCAGACAGAGAGAGTCTACTTTTCAAGACCAGACTGTGGGCCAAAACTGCTTTAGAAGACACACTTGAGAGCTATGCAGTTTTTCGTGAGGAAGAGGCTGCTCGGGAAGAGGCTGCTCGGGAAGAGGCTGCAAGGATCAGGGGGAGGGGTGAATATAACTCAGTTGGTTCAGATGAGATGCAGTATTCCTTTGGATCTGAAGAGGAATTAGATAACCTGACATTCACTGAGGGGGATGCTTATGAGTATGAAAGTTACTACTACCCTGATAAGTATATGTCACCTTATGGAGGACAGGGCTTTTCAAGTAAAGGGAGAACAGGTCATGGGGAAGATCCTATGTTGTCGCCAGTAGAGGAACCAGGTTTTGAATATATAGATCCAATGGATGAACTGAAGAGTTTAGTTCACTCAGTTTCTGAATACTTGGCTGTAAAAGAAGAGGAGATCAGCAACTATGAATCAATGCCTAAACCAGTTAGAAGAAAACTCCCAGCACTGCCAACTGATGCTAAAGTTGTGCAACCTAAGGAGAATAATAGTAATGACATCAAAACTGAGATTAAGGAGGATAGTGCTGTTGAACAGGGCATAGCTGGGGTAAAGAATGCAATGAGCTCATTGTTTAGTACTATAACAGGATCAAAGCCTGCCACTGAGGGAGAGACTGCTGGCACAACCCCATCCCACCAGCCACCACAGGCAGACTCTGGTATTTCAAAATTGCTCTCTTTGATCCCCAAAGCTAATACTGAAGCCACAGAAACCTCTGGTATTACTGTAACAGAACCACCTACCTCTCAAGCATCACCCCAGCCTGAGTCAGGCATTTCGAAGCTGCTTTCATTTATTCCCAAAAGTGGTGGTACTTCCCCACCAGTAGCTATAGTTCCTCCTGCCTCTCAGGAGCCCACAACAGAAAAAAAGTTTTCCCTTCAATCGCTTTTGCCATTTCAGTCTTCTGAATCCAACCAGCAAGCTGACACCAGTCAGATGTCAACACATGGTACCGATTCACAAGGAAGTGCTTCCACTGGTAACCAAGCTACATCTGGCTTTGAATCCATGTTAGGAAGGCTTAGTCCTTTGAGACTTTTTTCTAGTGCACCACCATCTAGAGAGCCATCACCACAGCCATCAGAGCAGAGAAGTGCATCTGCTCCAAGCAATGACTCCCAGCAAGGGCCTGTAAACAAAGCCATGAGTCCTAATAGAGAGGGATCACAAACAGAGCGACAATCATCAGGTGAAATGAGACCAGACTCAGGAAGTGGATCAGTTGATCTTTTGCCAGATACAGGCAGTGGATCAATTGAGCTTTTTCAAGAAACTGGAAGTGGGTCAGTAGAGCTTCTTCCAGAGACAGAGTCCTCTGGTGAGCTACCTGATATTCAGCAAAGAAAACCTTCACCAGGACCCGAACCAAAACCTGAAAGTAGTTCAGAGGAAGCAGGATTTTTCAGTCCTTTTAAAAAATCGCTGTCTTCCCTAATAGCAACAGCTCCCCCAGAAAGTTTCCAGCAGAGTGACACCAAGCCTGCAGAGGAGTCATTTTTAAGCACCAAACTCAAAATTCCATTTTTCTCAGAAAATATTTCCACAACAGCCCCACCAAAGGCAGAAGGGGGCATGCTGTCAGGGATTCTTAAGTTTGCATCTGGTGAAGATACCAATGCTGCACCAAAGAGTCCAACCCCAACCCTTACAAGATCCCCCTCTCCAAGTCGTGCTGCACTTCTTGAAAGTGTACCCAAAGGAAACACAGAAACTGGGTGGTTTTCAAACCTGTTTAAAGTAACCCCAAGTGAACCAGCTAAGGAACCTGTGAAACAGCAAACAACTCCCACTGTGACATTAACTAAACCTACTGGCCAAACTGAGCTGCAACCTGAACAAATGGTCTCTGATACCACACAGGGCACGGTTTGCAAAACAGAGCCATCGTCTCAAGAGCAAACTTTATCTGAAAAAGATTCCCAGTCCAAGCTGGATGTTCAACCTGAATCAACTGTCATGTCTAAAGATCAAGGTCCCCTCGAGTCTGTGGAACAAGGTGGATCACAACCAGAAGCCTCACAGACTCAAGGATTTCTTTCTGGATTGTTGAAACTAGGATCAGCTGAAGATTCTTCTATAAAGAAAATCCAAGGAGGAGATGGTCAGCCTCAACAGGGTGGTCTGTTCTCAGGCCTATTTTCGTCACCTTCCCAATCTTCTCCCCAAACACAACAGAATTCTGCCACACAACAGTCAGGTGGACTGTTATCTGGATTTTTAAAATTTGCCTCCGATGTTTCTGCTGCTACAAATCAGTCCTCGTCAACATTACTAGGAGGACAATCTGGCCAAATTTCAACTCAAAAGCAAGAACAGCCTGCTTCCACACAGCCACCACCTGGAGGACTTTTATCTGGGCTCTTGAAAAAAGCCACAGATACAGTGACTGGGTCTCAACCAAATCTGGCTAGCCAAGAGTTACAACCAGAAGTGGCTGATCAGAAAGCAAAAATGGAAGGATCTGATGAAAATCTGAGCCAAGGGACAACTTCTCATACTCAGTCGGCTGAGATTTTGTCAGAAGCAGCTCTATCTGACCCACAGCTAAGACAGCCTGTAGCCTCAGATCAGAAACCAAACCAACAGCAGCAACAGACTGACCAAGCACCCCAAAACATACCTTCAACAGGAACAGGAACAATGCCTCAACCTAGTGGATTGTTTGGAGGTTTGTTAAAACTCACAGAAACTGGTTCCCAGCAAGAACATCCTCCTCAGCAAGGTGGCTTCCTCTCTGGCCTTTTTGGAATTGGGGGCCAAGACTCTCCTTCTGCTAACCAACCTCACCCCTCACAAAACCAGCCACAGACTGTCAAATCTGGGAACCAGCCTAATCAACCAGGCAATAAGCAAAACATACAATGGCAAAGCCAAGTCCCACCTCAACAACCCCCTAGTAGTCCTGCAGGGATGTTCAGTGGATTATTAAACAAAATTACAGATACGAGTACTCCACAGTCTACAGTGGGGAGTCAATCAGAACAGCAACAGGCACAAAAATCAGGGCCTAAGACCACCCAGCAACCACCTAGTCAACAGGGAGGCTTCTTCTCTGGGTTGTTTTCAGCAGGCGCTACTCCTCCAGCTCAGCAGCAGCCACCTGTTAGTAGAAACCAGCAGCAACCACATCAAGGTAACAGACAACCTCTGCGGAGGCAAAACCAGATACCTCAACAAGCTGCTACCTCTGCACCAGAGCCACAACAGGGAGGACTATTGTCAGGGCTTTTTAATAAATTAGCAGCTAGTGATAATGCATCACAACAGCCCACTCCACAGACTGCATCTCAACAAGGCAATAAATCCAAACTAGTTGGACCTGGCCAACCTGGAGGTCAACAGTCACCTCAAACAAGTCAGCAAGGAGGATTCTTGTCTGGTCTATTCGGTCAGACATCACCTCAGCAACAGCAGCAGCAGCAACAGCAACCTGGCAAAACAACAGGTCCTCAACAAACTGCAACCCAGCAGCCTAGTCAAAGTGGAGGCTTGCTTTCAGGTATTCTTAAGCTTGCATCCAGTGACAGTGTACCACAGGAACAACAGTCACCTCAACCTGCACAGGGAGGTCAGCCACCTGTTAAGTCTGGACAAACTCCAGCTCAGTCTGAATCAGGGGGATTGTTCTCTGGCCTTCTAAACAAAATTTCAGCTACTGTGGAACAGTCGTCATCACCTGCTGATCAGAAAACACAGGAACAAAAGCAGCCACATACAGGACAGGGCCGACCACAGATTCAGAGAACTAAACCTGTAGAAATGCATTCCTCCCAAGATGTGGGAGATAAAGATAAGGACTTAAAAACTCCAGCTCAAAAAGGTTTTCTCACAAGTCTTTTTAGTGTCACAGATGAGCCAGCATCAAAGACGCAGAAGCCATCCACTTTTCAGCTTGGAAAGGAGGAACAAAAAAACAGCACAAGTAGCATGGCTCCCAGTTTGTTATCAGGTATTTTCAAAACAGGCTCCAGTGACACTACTTCTGTTCCTGGAAAAGAAAAGGAAAAAAGCTGCATTGATTATTTATTACCAAAGAGTAAGGTGGATATCCATTCAAGTACAGCAACTCTTACAACCAGTGGTAGTGCAGCTGCTCCCACTGTTGAGACTTGTAAAGAACCTCCACGTTCTCAGGGTTGGCAAGATCCTACAATTTCTCCAACCCAACGTTATCTTGAGGAAATACAGCGTCTCTTATATGGAACAGCAGATGAGTATGGTTACAAGGATCTTTTATACAACTTTACAGAGCACGGTGTTATTCCACCAGAGCTCTATGAGCATCAGTGTCTCATAGAAGCTCTTTTGTGGCAACAACTCAATGATTATATCCTTGCTGAATCTCTTGCTACTCAAGTTCGGGAAGGCTACCAGACATACCAAGGGCATACACCTCCAACAGTTAGAGCACCTCAGTGGGAGAATCAAACATGGTTGAATCCTAAAGAAATGGACATTAGTGGCTTTAATGTACCCTCACATCCTTGGAGAGATGCTGCTGCCCAGCTTTTTGAAAGCAGAAATCGCTTTCTTGAGCCAGATGAAGATGTTATTTTATTTGACATGAGTTGCAGAGAAAAGAAATCATGGAGTAGCTGTGACCATTTGAATAATCTTGATGGAAACTCTAAACCGTGGATAGTTAGAGGCAGTGCTTTAAATCTCTCTATGGAAAAAACAAAGACACGGTTAAGTAGATGTCAGTCGCTCACTGAATGCACAGTACAGGAATTTAGCAAAGTGGTGGAAAAAACTGGTGTTAGTAGTCATGTAAAAGGTGAAGACTTTGATTTGAAATCAGCAACTGAGTTTTTAAAACGACTTGCCACAAAGAAGGGTCCAATGGATTTAAGACGTGGTGCTCTGGATTTAAGCAGGTCTGCAGGTATTACAAGTGATGCAGAGGAAGACATGCTTTTTGAGGACAGTGAGTGGTATCAACAATGGCTTTCACTATTGGAACAAGGGCTATGGTGGCCAGCTGAGGCTGGGGACTGTGGATATTATGTCTATACAGATGAGGATTACATTTATTCTCTTTTAACTGACAGATCTGGTAAACATCTCTATGCCTGTGCTACACCAGAGGACGTACAAGCTTTAGGAAATATCACTGAAAATATTGCTAAAATTCTGAAACAAAAAGGAAGAGATAAAGTTACCCTGTGTGGTTTTAAAATCCCCTTTTGCACTGAGAATGAAGGCTTCTGGTTCCCAGGTGAGCAGCAGAATAGGTTAGTCCTTTCAGATGTACCCATGGACCTAACTTCTGTACTTAAAAAGGGTGAAAAAATAATGAACATGAATTTAGAAAGCTTTTCTCAAATGTTTCAGGAATCTCTATCTTCCCATGCAGAGCAGCCTGTAGACTTTACTGTGTACAAGCTAAAAAAGATCAAAGTAGAATCATTACAAAGTACTCACAGCTGTCAAGAGGAGCCAATGGAGGCAGCTGATCTCACTTTAAAGTCACTGAAAGGAGGGCATGGAGGTCCATACTGGAAGAATCGGAGGATAACAGATATAATTACAACCTCACCAGCATGTTTAACAAGGTGTCATTCAACACAAATTTTTCCAAACAGACACTCTCTAATTCCTGAAATCAGAATTGCACATGCAGATGATGTCCTTGCAGAACCACCAAGACAAAAATCAAGCTCTATAGTTTCAGCTATTGGAGGAATTGTTGGAAAGTCTTCCAAAACTGAGGCAAGTAAAACTGAAATATTGGCATCAACACCTGCTGCATCAACACCAGTGTCTAACAAGGTTTCAGAGATATCAAGAATTCCTTTAGGAACATCATCAGCTCAAAAAATACCAGGACCTGTGCACTCAGGAAGGAAACTGCCTACACCACCAGCTGTTAGTACAGGAGGCAGCTCTGCAGCTTCTCTAGCACAGGCAAGTTCTGTTAAGAGTTTAGGCACAACATCTACCTCAGCTGTGCCTTTGGTTTCGCCACAGAGACATCGGCTTGCAAGACAGCCATCTCAAGCAGAAAGACCCAGAGTATTATCACAACCAAATCAGACCACAGTCACTCGGATGTGTAACATTAGCAATGTGAACAGTTCTTCAGCAGTGGACCAAAGATCTTCCCAGTCTCAAAAGCAGCCACAAGAATCCTCTCAGCAATTCACACCCCAGTTACATATATTAAATGACAGTTCAGATATGTACAGTGAAGCTTACCTGTACAACAGAAATTGGAAATCACTTTCCACCCCTACTAGCTCTCAGATATGCAATAAAGTGCTCGACTTTTCTGCCACATTAAACAAAACCAAAAATATCAAACAAAAAGTTGCAACAGATGACAATGTCGAATCTACAGAGAAAATTGAAGTTGTTGACTTTACAAAGTACAAATTGAAAAGATTCAAAGAGAAACAGCAGATTGATACTCAGGCAAATGCTGACGTGACTGACCAGACCACAGTTGCTGTAGATCTCACCAAACAAACCGAGGAAGATGAAGTTGAATGGCCTAATTCAGAATATGCCAATATGAACACATTACAAGAAACTCCAACATTTTCTCAGACCGATCATAGGCTTGTTGATCAACACAACAAATTGGAGAGAAGATTGTCCAGGCCAGAAGTTACAATCAGTTATGTAACTTCTTCAGTCCGTACCCAAAGATTACCAGCCTCTCAGAGTACCCATATAACAACTGAGACAAACCAGACTGCAGTTAAAGCTGAAGTTGCAGCAAACATTTCACTCAAGCTGTCTTCTACCTCTGAATTATCAGAGAGTTCTCACACTAGTGTTAGCTCTTCATTTACTGATGTTTCCAGCAAAGCATCTGGCCTTGATAGAGATCTTAAACAAACTGCAAAAACTGAATCAACGCGACCTGTATGTGTCTCACCTCTGTTAAGCCCAGTTTTGAGAAAACGAATAGATACTCAGGAACTGCAACCGAATTGCTCTGTTGGTATGGGCTTGCAGGTGCAGCAAAGCCAGCAGATATCTACACCTACTTTTCAGTCTAGTGGAATGGCTCAGCAATATCAGAAGACCTCTGCACCAGCAAATTCAATTAAACCGACATTAGATATGTCTACAAAGAACACAACCCAAGAGACTCAGCAAACTGTTGTGCCATCACCAGTTCCTATCTGTGAGGCACTGCCATTGACAAAGAGAAAACCATTACCTTCTAAGGAGACAGACAAAGGTCTTTGTCGTCATGAATCGGTTGACTTGTCAAATAAGGCAGAATTTCAAGAAGCCCAGGAACAGACAACAGAGTATACTGATTCACTTTCTGTTGAGAAAAAGCTTCCTCTTACTGCTAGAGAGATTCATGTAAAATGTTCTCATACAAAAGAGGAGATTTCATGTGGTAATAGGAGGATGTCCTTACCAATGCAGCAGCCTCTTCTTGGACATTTTACAGAATCCCTTGAAATTTGCAAACTATGCCATCAAGCCACAGCACCAGCCAATGCAGTTAAGGCCACACTAGACATGACTTCTAAATCTTCGGCCAAATTTAAGGAGCCAGATCTAGAAGTGGGAATAAATGCCACTTTTTCTGAAGCTATACCACTAACAAGGGGCAAGCCAAGTACACGTGAATTTGTACAAAAAAATTCTGTTGGTGTACCATTAGTGGTAGATAGACCATCTGAAGTACCTGTTGGTGACTTTAAGATAAGCTCACCTGCAAATGTCCAGCAAGCGGTTGCAAATAAGCTTCAAAGCCATTCAGATTCTATTCTATATCAACAACAACCATGGCAGAGCAAACCTGGGGTCTTTGTCCACTCAAATCAGATACCTTCACAGTTATCGGTCACTACCCAACTGAAATCACTTGCTACATCTCCAGCAAACTCTATTAAAAGCACATTAGATATGTCAACAAAGACAGGTCAATCAGATGCAATGGTAAACTATTCAGATCCAGTATCACTGGTAAGGACAAGACCATCAGGCTTTGCATATTCACAAAGAGATTCTGTTGGTGTACCATTAATTGTGGAAACGCATCCCCCCCAGATGCAAACTAAAAGGCAGCCAACAGTGGTTGGACCACAGGTACGGGTACAACAAGACAATATACAAAGTGGATCTCAAGAAATATCTGCACCTGCCAATTCTATCAAAAGCTATCTAGACATGTCTCCAAAACCCCGGGAGAAACAGACTGAAGCAGCACCTGATACCTTCTCAACTGGAGTTGTGTCACTGGTCAGAAACAAGGCAAATATAATAAGAAATGGTTCTGTTGGTGTACCACTTATAGTGACACAATCTGCAAATCAACAAGGAAGACAAGTTTTGAGGGAAGTCAATAAAACCAAGACATTACATGCACACTGTGATGATGTATTTTCTGGGCCAAAGACTACCTATAAGGGCACATGGCAACAAAATAAACCAGTGGACTTCTCAGCAAAAGACAGCTTAAATAGGCCTAGTGTTTCAAGTAATCACATTATACCAAAAGATGGAGAGCCCATGAACTTTGCAGATATTAAAACAAAGAAAGAAATATTTGAAATAAGGAAAACTGAAAGGCCTTCAGAAAAGAAAACATCAGTTGGAATTGTTGACCTAACTGTAGATCTTCAAAACAAAATCACAGTTGTTGGCGATCAAGATACAAAGGATCTTTCCTCTCCTTATGTTTCTTCAGTATCTCAAAATAGTATGTACTGTCAACAGCTGAATATATCTACAGCCAGTACTAGGGATGTCAGAGAAGATATCACATTTTCTCAAACTTGGAATTCTTTGCAATATAGGGAATATTTACCTGATAAACGCTCTACCACCCAACCTGGAATACATTCTACATGGCAGGTGCGAACAGGATTAAACTCTGAGGCAGTGACTACTCCAGTGTCATCTCTTGTACCTGTTCAAATGAAGACACAGCCTCCTCAAGCTTTGCAGGAAAGTGAACCTACTAGATTATCATTAAACAGTGCATATCAACAGATCAGTTGTGTAAATGTTGATCACAAGAAAGCTGATCCATTGTCTCTTAGCAAACCTCAACATCAAACCCAATATTCAGTTCCACAACAGCAAAACCAACATTCTGGCACTGAAATTGGCTGGACTTTATCCACTGCTAGGTCTCAGCCTCTAAAGGTGGAAAGACACGATACAAATGTTCAGTCTGACATGACATCTAGACCCAAAATTCTTATTAAGCAGGCGACTGTGGACAGCTATGAGAGCACTGAGGAAAACCTGCCAAACAGTGAAACAGTAACAAGTAATGGACATGCAGTGCCCTCTTCTTCTACCCATCAACTGTGTGGTAGAACCCAAAATGATCCTATCCCACAGTCGTTGAATGCTCAGTCTGTTTTAATTATGGGACAATCAGAGGGCAGACCTAGACTTGAACCTTCTCTACAGTCTTTAGGTATACAACCTGTGCAAAGCAGGGCAACAGAAGATTATGCAAAAGGACCTCTTCAACTATCAGTACAAGCTGATCTAAGCCATAGCCATGTCGCTGCCCAGAAATATTCCACACCAACTGTACCTTTAAAACCTAACATATCTATATCCCAGCCCACCACAAAACATGATCCAATGGCTGTACACCCAGTAAAGGGTAGCTCTCCTAACCAGGGCTTTGGAGCTGAATTCCAACGACCAGAGGTTTCTTTGACAGCAGCAGGATCCACCTCTGTCAAGGGTTTGATTTCATTATTTAGTGGTGCTGGATCACCGTCATCTGTCAGTACAAAGCCAGCTGCTGTCTTGTCCCATCAGACTGTGACTACACCCAGGGACCAAAGGACACAAGTTACTCTAACACAAATGACTGATGCCAGTTATGTTGCGGCTGACGTTAAAGAGGCCATCCCAGTAATCCCTGTTGAGATAGCAGAAAAAACAACTTTAAGCTCACATCTTCTTGTGTCAGGTTTTCTGCCTTGCACACCAGCACCTGTTACTAAACAAGCTGACTCTGGTTCTAGATTGGCCAATGAAAATATGTCAAACAGGAAAGGAATTCTTACATCTCCAGTTACAGAAACAAAATCCTCTGAAGAATCCAGACCAGTGGCAGCTGAAGATAAAGTGGCCACTTCCTTTTCATCTGAATTGCCAAAGGATCAATCTGCAGCCATACAGACAGAACTTGCTCCAACACAGTCACTAATAACTGAATCACAACTCAGAAACAAGGGTTCCATTTTAAGTGACATAAGCCCTCAAACGTCTCCAGTGATATCACCTATGGTCTCCAACTTTAGTAAGTTGCCAGTATATGATTTAAAGTCTTCATCTCATTCTCAAGACTATCAGCAACCACAGTCAACACTAAATACAAGCCCAGAGAGAGAAATACCGGGCAAAGAAATGTCTCTTCCTGAAACCTCACCAGCTAAATCATCAGATACTATGCCATCCAAAGGAATTCCAAGTATTGACAGTTCAGCAGAACCTTCACAAACACTGTCAGAAGTTACATCAAAAGCAGTTAGCAAAGAGGCTTCTGTCATCATGGATAAAATGGTTGTACTAGAATCAGACATGTCTATACAGCAAAGCTCAGAGGAGACCAAACAAACTACATCCACAGAGTCTATCAGTGTCAATACTGGGTTTAGTGAGATTTCTTCTTTATCTGATGGATCACAGGAAAAAAATAAACATCCAAGATCAATTTACATTGGCATTGGCTCAGAAATACCTGATACAGAAACTAAACCAGGTGAGCCAAAACCTTATGTCAGACTGCCCCATATTTTTGTCTCAGCAGCAAGTTCACCAGAAGAAGAGACAAATGAGCATGAGTTTAGTGAATGTAGCAAGCCTGAACTCCCAGAGGCCACTGTTTCTGAAGAAACTGCTCCCAGTGCAGATAGTAAGGATTCTTTACCTGATTATACTGTTTCCCAGTCTGAAATATCTAAGGAGGCTAGAGCTACAGAAATAAGTAGCACAGAGCCAACCACTGAATCACACCAAGTGAAGACCTGCTCACAGGAAATGTCACTCACACTGACTGCAGAAAGTAGTACTCTTGCAGATGAGCGAGACTCGCAGCATATCCTGACCGACAATAGTTCAACTATAGATGATTGCATCTCTAAAGCTGGAGGAATATCAGAGAGTACTGAAGCCAAGGAACCACAACTTAAACTAACTTTCAAGGACAGAAAATCATCAGCTCCAGACATAATACCATTTGAAGTGGTTAAACCACTCAGTGACCTGGCTGGCCAGGTTGACAATTTAGCTTCAGTAATAAAATCCCCAAATGATGTTGAAACACTTGAAGCTTTAGCTCACGAGGGGGAAAGCACATCTTCAGATATCGTACTGCCTGAAGAAACTCGGTCTCTTAACAATTTGCTACCAAAAGAATTGCCCTCGGTCTCAGATGCAAAATCACCTGAAAAAGTCCAACCAATCAATGACAAAACTGAAAAGGATGTCCTTTTATCTGATCCCAGCCCCAGTCCTGTCAAACCTCTCACAGAGGAAATCATAGTCTCTGAGGAGGATAATTTGGCTACCAAGGTTGATCAGCCTGAGGCTGAACAGTCAAATGAACAATCAGGAAAAGGCTTATTTTCTATATTTAGTGGCTCCACTCCAAACTCACAGCAAACTTCCTCCCCTGGAAAATCAATACTTGGCGGTATTCTTCCTGGCTCGTCTGCCAAAGACGCTCCTGGGACAGGGTTACTCTCAATGTTTGGTGGGTCAAGTATCCCATCTTCACCCGGATCCAAGGAAACACCTCCAACCCCACAAGAGCCACAGGGAAAAGGTTTATTCTCCATGTTTGGTGGAGGCAGTAGTCAGACACCACCTGGCCCGAGAGGTCCAACTGTTGGAAGTGTGCGACCTAGAGGTCCTCCACCCAAAGAACCTCCAGGAAAAGGCCTGTTTTCCATGTTTGGTGCATCTGCACCTCAGCAACCACCCTGTCCCAGAGGTCAACCTGTGAGTAGTGCTGCACAGAGGGCACCTTCTACTGGATCTTCTATATTTGGTGGCATCATCCCTGGTTCTACTACAAATAAAGAAACCCCTGGAGCAGGTTTGTTTTCAAAGTTGGGTGGTCTTAGTGCCCAGTCTCAAACTGATCCTAAAGTGCGCCCACCTGGACCAATGGTTACACCACCAAGACCCAGCGGTCCAGAGACCACAGGGAAAGGACTGTTCTCTGTGTTTGGTGGACAGAACCAGCAAACATCAGAAGCACATTCATCAGTTTCTAAACCACCTGAATCAGAGGGTGGTTTCAAAGTTTCCTCTGTGTTTTCACTTGGTGGGAGTTCTGACAGTAACAGATCTAAAACTGGGTTTGGCCTGTTTGGAATGTCTTTCTTGGAACAAACCAAAACAGAACCAGAAACAACTGCTCTTGTCAAGGACGAGATTGCCTCAGAACAAGTGAAACCCCCAGACACAAAGGATAATTCAGAAGAAGGAAAGCGTGACAATGCAGAGAAGATAAAAATTGTACCCACAGATCATCTTTCTACATTATTGGTTAAGGTGGAATCTCAAATAGAGCAGGCGTGCCAAGATGTCAAAGATTCAACTTCAGACATTCAAAATGTTAGTGAAGCTTCTGTTACCCAGACAGATCCCCATTTAGATATGGACAATAAAACCATAATGCAACAGAACCTGCCCTGTGATGAAAATTCATCAGACACAGTTGAAGCTTCTACCACAGACACGCCAAACGTGACTTGTAAAGAGACACTCATCGACCAACCAGCTGTAAAACAAGTTAGTGAGGCAGAGTCAGATATCGAAAAAGAACATAAAGAGATAAAAGATGGGGTAGATGTTGAGAAAAAAGTTGCTGAATCAGAAATTGATATCTTTGTAAGTAAGAGCACAGATGATGAAACTGATACAGTTGGCATCGAAAGTATTTTAGAAAAAAATAACACTATGCAAATACAGGAGATTTCTACAGATTCTATTGACAAAACCATAAGTTCAAGTATAATTGAAGAGAAAGCTGTTGTTGATGCAGAGCTAGTAATTTCAGAGATAGAAAAATCAACTAAGGATCCATTGAAAGTTGCTGGTGAAGAAAAAATAGCAGTTGCAGATGTAGAAAAAACATCTGAGCAGGTTTTGAAAGTTGCCAGTTTTGAACAAAAATCTCTTCTAGAAATGAAAAAATTAATTGAGGGTACTCCAGAAGTTGCTAGTGGGGCACAAACAGCAGTTGCAGATGTAGAAAAATTAACTAATGAGCCAGTCAAAGTTGTTGGTGATGAGCAAGCAGTATTTGCAGATGTGGAAAAATCTACTGAAGATGCTAATGTAGTTGATTCTATGGTACAAATAACAGAAACACCTACTGCCAAATCTGTGGTTACTGCAGTTTCAGATTCAGAAAAAGCCATTCAAGAAGACTTGAAAGTCATATCTGATGAGACAGCAAAGGAACTAACTGAGGCAAAATTAGAGCATGGAGAAGCTACTACAGAACCTGCAGAAAAAACATCTGAAAGTATTACTCCGGCTGTAGTGGTTTCGTCCACAAATGAAGAAAAAACTGTTTGCACCAACTCATTTCCACCTGTTGGCCCTCCGGGTCCTACACCACAGCCACAACCCAGGCCGGGCATGGCTAGGCCACCTGGTTCACAAGGACAAAGAATGGGAGTACCAAGAATGGGAGGACCACGAATGAGTGGGCCAAGAATGGCTGGTCCAAGACAGACAGGACCACAGAAGCCACCTGAACCAGCTCCATTTTCTGGGTTTATGTCTATGTTTTCCACCCCAAATACACAAAGTAAATCACCAACTGTTGGTGGATTTTTTTCAAGTTCAGCTGCCTCACTTTTTGGATCCTCACCTGCTCCTCATCAGCCACAGCCACAACAGCAACAGCAACAACAACAGAAAAGCTCATTTTTTGGCCTTCCAAGTAGTATTGCTACAGAATCTCTTACCAGTGACCTGTTTGGTATGTTCAAAGGTCCTGAGACAGCAAAATCTGAGGAACCTCAACAGCCTGGTACACAGTCTGCAGAAGATGATCTTTCTGCTGAAAAAACAAATGCAGAGATACCTTTATCTGAAGATGGACATGTTAAGGGCACAGAGGAATCTGAAATTCCCGAAATGGGGTTGATGGAGGAGATGGAACAAAGAGATAAAACAGGAGCAGAAGAAAGTTCTCTCACTGAATCTACTATAAAAACTACTGAGAAACAATCAGGGGATGATAAACATGCTGAGGTTTCAGAAGGGCCAGGTACTGTAGTGTGTGACAAAGCAGCACTGCCCACAGCTCCTGAAAACAAGGGCATCTTTGAAATACCAGGTCTCACTGCCCCAAAATTAGGCTTTTTGTCTGTAGCTGCTGAAGGCACATCATCTATTGGATCTCTTTTCTCCACTTCAACATCTCCAGCCTCTGCTTCAAAGACACCTCAGACACAACAGACAGATGGTGGTTTATTTTCTGGTTTTAAAAGCCTTTCAGCTGGTATTTTCCAGGATGAAAAGTCAACTGGAAAGGAAGAAACCTCTGCTTCATCTGTGTTTGGCATGAAACTTACCTCTATGTTTGGTAACTCTGACTCTCCCAAACCCGAATCTACCCCTCTTGCGGTCACAGTAGAGCTTCAGTCCGAAACTCCAAAACCAACAGAGTTTAATGAGCCAGAATCTGATAAACTTTCCCTAGGTTCTGGAGAAACTGAGAGTGCAGATGCCAGTGATACAGAAGGACCAACAGAAACCTCAAAAACAGGAAGCTGTGACAGCTTAGCGGAGTCACCTCTGTCCGGTGCCCCTTCTCACTCAGTTTCCCAAACAGAAAGTTTGGATAAACCCCATTTAATGGTCACCCCATGTGAGTTAGATAAAAGTGAAGTAAGCACACTTGACACCATGCATGCAGAACTGGGAACAGATCAACTAAAGGATCTATTAACAAAGGAAGCTGTGAAAAGGCTAGTACAATTTATATGATAAATGGCATTGTTCATTTATCATGCTAATGTAGATAAATGTTTAGTCCCTTTCCTGCTCTTCCATTCCCATTCTTTCCCATTTTCCAGAGTTAATTTTTATTAGGACCCTCCAGTCCCATCCTCATTCTGCAACTTTAAAATTTTTTATTGTATATCCACTCCATAAATACAAAACAGTTATGAGAAATCTGACATTGTAAGTTTCATGATCAAGCCATAAGAAAGGAAATGAAGAAGAAGAAAGAAAATGATGTAAAATGAAATGTTTAGAAAGTGCTCACCATCAAGTGTAAATGTACTGGAGCTATTTTGTACTCATACCACCTCAGTAATAGCTTTCGTGACAGTGATGGAAGCAAAATGAACGAAGAAACCACCGGTCCTTATTTATTAGCTTTTCACTAGTGAGGTGGTTATAAAGCCCCTCCTTTCTCTGTCCCCTGCAGTTCTCTGAGTTATTTTCAAGCCTTAGCCAATTTGTTTATATGAATTAAACTTTGATAGATTTATCATGGTGTTGCAGCACACACCATGGAAGCAGGTTGGACTGTGGAATAAAAGGAACAAGGAGAAGTAGTTTGGCTTACACCCAAGGGAAAGTAAATCACGCCAGTTAAAGCACGGAGCCAGTTTCCTCATTAAGAGTCTCAATCTTCCGGCCTTTGAGTCAGTGACTTATGATTTTTAGAATGTTATTTTTATCCCTAATGCTTTAACAGAGAGGTTAACTTCTTTTTAACCAACATGTCAACACCACCTTAAACTTGCCAACACATGCTCTTTAATGGCATGCACAATCATTAATGAGTGGTGATGTCCGAGAAGGGCTAGCAACAGGCGAAAGGCTTATGTAGCACGAAAAAGGCAGACCACAGAATTAGCAAAGTGAAATGACAAAATTCACCCAAAAATGGATGAACTTGCTCGTGGTCGATAGTAATGTATTCATCACTATTGACCTCACAGTACTGATGGAACTTCTGTCTTGACATGAAACCTGTATTCTAATTATTTATTTAATCAGCTTATCCTACTGAACCCTATTAGTTTTCCTTGTTGTGTGTCAAGTTTTTTCTTTGTATCTGATGATTAAGAGTTTCTTTTGACCCTTATATTCCCCTTTGACCCTTTGATGTTTCATTCCAAAATCATGTCTGCCATTCGCAAGAGAAATGTATTTTCTGTATCAAAGCAAAGACAATTTTCATGATCATTTTCTTATCTACGTTTTTTGGAAAAGGCAGATTTCCATATTGAATTTTGGAATAAAACCTTTACTTTTTATAGCACTTTAAGCTTCATTTTCATGTTTCCCTGCTAAATCACCTCAGTATTCTAAATTACAATGTTGTTCTACAGCCCACCAGACAGCAGTCACTTTGATTCATCAGGCAACCTCAGCCCCGTCAGCTCACAGCTCAGCTCTGAACCTGAAGAGCGTCGACATCTAGAGTCCTCCCACCCCAGTGAGCATCGTCCGCCTCTCCAAAGCCAGCCGTCCAACTGGAACGAGGAAGAAGAGGAAGATGTTGAGAAAGAAGTGCATGCACTACCAGAGCCTGGTTCTAAGAAAGATTTGAAGGACTCTTCGGACTTCCTTCCTAAACCAGCCATGGACAACTATGATAAAAAGAGTCAGACAAAAATCTGGTATGTGGGTTTGCATATTTATAGTAAAAAATATTTTGAACTATTGAGCTGTTTATCTCAACTATAGTGTCCATCCCTATATATAACATTTAGTTTGTGAGATGCCAGTAGGAATTACTGGCTCTTAATAACAAAGTAGTGATGAAGATCACCAGTATTGGCAAGCTGGAAACTCCTAGTTGGATCTCGATTTTATTTTTTTTAAATACCCATCCAATAAAGAGCTGTTGAAAAGATATTGAAAAGATGACTTTGGCAGATAAGTAACATTGAGATTTGGTTGAGAATCGGTTGAGATTTGGTTTGGATAGGTGAAAAGCCACTTTTTGTAGATTGATGAAAAGATGTCTAGAAATATGTTTCTTTACATCTAAATAAACATATTTCCATCAACATGAAAAGAACTCTTTACACCTGAGAATTTTCTAGATGTCCTTTCATCTTTCACTTTTCAACCAGGATGTCTGGGAAAGTTATCTTTTCAATGACTTCTTGCTGGATAGGATGTGCTCCTATTTTTTTTGGCTTTATTGGGACTAGATGGCATCCAAAACTGATGTTTAAATTGGGTTAATTTGAGACCAATTCAGTTGGACTCAACAAAGCCAAATTTTCAATGACTATTTTTGAGCTAAATAAAGGCCATGACTGGCCAAGCAGATTTAGCCTAGACAACAGCATCCATTTTATACTGGTTGATTTCTGTCTTGTGTCTATGTGTCCAAACATTTCTTTCTTCTTGGTCTTTTTTAGTTTCTTCGAAGATGGCCCTCCACCCTGCTCTCCATCCAAAGTTCGCTGGCTGAAAGCATACAACAAAGTGAGAGTGAAGCTACATGAGGTAGGACGACTCTTTCTCCTCTCTCTACATCTTTGTCTGTTACTCTACTCTTACACAGTCACTAAACTCATACATACACAATTACCTTGCATACATTTGACTATTACCACATTGTATGTAGTGGAAGTTCATTCCTTGAGAGCACAAGAACTACAAAATAGTTAAATCCCAGACATAGGCACATTAACATTTGCTGTTCCTCTCTCTCTCTCTCTCTCTCTCTCTCTCTCTCTCTCTCTCTCTCTTTCATGTAACATCACTTTCTCTACCTCTTTTCTGCTCTGGGTTGGTTGAGTTTCAAGTCATGCCACAGCAATTTGCACCAATTTTGCGCTCCTTAAGGATTTCCGCTTTGATCTGGGAAACTCCTTTTCTTCATTGGCTTCTTCAGATCTGGCTATCACTTCTACTGTTACAGAAAGGTTTTAGTTCCAAGATATGGTACTGCAAGTTAAAAAGATTCATTATTATAGTACCAAACACCTGCGGGTGGTTTACAGTTGACTGGGGTTTTGGGGTCTAAGTACTGCAAATGTTACAGTTATATGTAGCCTGTTTGTTATTTTGAAACTCCTGAAATGATCGGACATTGTGTGTATGTTTTCATGAAATAATTTAATGTGACTGTAGTTGATAAATAAATAAATAAAGGGTGATAAATTCACCCACCTTGCCTCAAGTCATGGTTTTCCTGCAGACCCAAAATTTTCTTTACATTTTAGGTAGGCTGTGGTGACACATAAACATGGGATGGAGAAAACAAAAGAATATGGTAAAACAATGAGTAAAACACCGGTTATGAAATGTCTTAAAAATGCCCTTATTTTTTCATGTTAGTGGGGGAAAAACGCTTTGAATGAAGTGACTAATATAAGGAATATAATCTTGTGCATTTGACATCGGACTTCAGGCTAAGGACTATACGATAGGCTTGGAATGGTTCTCCAAACAGTTCTGTTTACTTTTGGCTATGATTTCAGTTCATACCCTACTATTATTCATTCTATATTCACACACATGCAGACTCTCAGTAAAACAACTTTTTATTTAACATAAAACATAAAAATTTAATAGAAAATACCACTAGTGTCCCTGCATACTGTGTATTCATGCGGTGTTGAAACACTGGATATTAAATTGTTCTCATACTTGGAGTGGTGGGGGAAATTTTGATAGGCAAGTACTCAAATCATAGCAGATAAATTTTAATATTTAGTTCACCAGAAGAAATATATTAAATCGTGCAAATTATTGTATTTTTCCCTTGCATTTAATTTGTAATTAAGTATCAGGTTGTAGCTAATAGTTGCCCTACATGTCACGTGACCTGGATTAGTTAGAAAAGTTATTTATTAGTTAGTTATTTATTATTTATTAATAGTAATCCTGATACGTCAGGTAAAATAAATATAGTGACACGACTCTGTGGAGTCCTGTCAAAAACTAAGTACACCCTTAATGCTTCCATAGGAATTAAGAGGCTAAGTAGCAGCTAGATGCTGCTAATCAAATACATTTGATTAATTGATCATCAGTAAATGTGAGCACCTTGATAAAAGCAGAACTTTTGGCAGTTTGCTGGTGTGGAGCATTCAGGTGTGTTATCATCACAATTCCACAATCTCCCCAGGAGTGGAGATCCCAGCAAATTCACCCAAAGTCAGACTGTGCAATGTTCAGAGAAAGTGCAAAAACCCAAGAGCTACATCTCTACCGGCCTCAGTTAGCATGTTAAATATTAAAGTTCATGACAGTACAGCAAGAAAAAGTCTGAACAAGCATGGCTCGTTTGGAAGGATTGCCAGGAGAAAGCCTCTTCTCTCTAAAAAGATCATGGCAGCATGGCTGAGGTTTGCAAAGTTGCATCTGAACAAACCACAAGACTTCTGGAACAATGTCCTTTGGACAGACAACACCAAAGTGGAGATGGTTGGCCATAATGCACAACGCCACGTTTGGAGAAAACCAAACACAGCATATCAGCACAAACTCCTCATACCAACTGTCAAGCACGGTTGTGGAGGGGTGATTATTTGGGCTTGTTTTGCAGCCACAGGACCTGGGCACCTTGCAGTCATTGAGTCGACCATGAACTCCTCTGTATACCAAAGTATTCTAGAGTCACATGTGAGGCCGTCTGTCTGACAGCTAAATTGGTTCATGCAATAGGACAATGATCCCAAGGACACCAGCAAAATGTCTGAAAAAGAAAAGAATGAAAGTGTTACAATGGCCCAGTCAAACTCCAATCCTCAATCCGATTGAAATGCTGTGGTGGGACCTTAAGAGAGCTGTGCATAAATGAATGCCAACAAACCTCAATGAACTGCAACAAAGTCATAAAAAAGAGTGGGCCAAAATTTCTCCACAGTGATGTGAGAGACTGATAAAGTCACACAGAAAACAGTTACTTCAAGTTATTGCTGCTAAAGGTGGTTCTACAAGCTATTGAATCGTGGGGTGTACTTAGTTTTTTACAGGACTACATAGAGGCCTGTGAAAACTTTCTGTCACATGACTGTATATACTGGTAACAGCTATCAGTGTGTTGCTTTATAATGTCCATGTTGTTTTTAAAGCATGAGAACACACTGAATGTGGCCAATTGACTTCCCAACTCACAAAATCAGGGGATCTGAGGAATGCCTAAATGGAGGGATAATCCTAGTTTGTTTCTTTTTGCATTCATGCTTTAAGTTGCTGCACTTAACTTTTACAATGTTTTTATGTCCTATCGAAACACCTAGCATGTAAGGAGAAGATCAGTGAGGGTGTCTGGTCTTGAGGAGCCTTGTCTGGTCAGCAGCAAGATTAACAGTGAAAGATTAACAGTGAAAGTAAAATTGTCCTTTAACAATTAATATAGTCCATGTATCATCGAACATACTACAGTGGGAAGAGTGCAAAATATGAACAATGGTATCAGAAAGCATATGGCTGAGAAGAAAAGTAAATTTGATCCCAAAGATATATTATAGTATTAGTGTACTGACACCACTTAGAGGGCACTGACTGCACCGACTTACATTCATTCCATGGAGGCCTAAATTAACCACATCCATAACTGCTTTATGCCTAATGACATCATCTACTCTATGCATGAAGTAACGTGAAGTAACTCTAATTGTTAATCTAAAACAAAGTCTTAACCCAAAAATAGCTAGTTTGTGATGTCCATAGTTTAGTAACTAGATGGGAAATCAGTATCTACAATGGTAATGCTTGAAGTTCACTCATCACCATTAGACTCCCTTGCGAACACTGAGTTACCGTCACTGTCCCACCTGTTGGCTCATCTTGGTGTCATTTGTCTTGTCTGTACAACTCTCCATTTTTGCTTCCACTTTCATGTTCATTTTCATTTCAAATTTGTATCTGTATTTGGCTTATTTCACACCTCATTTGTTTCTTGAGCAGAAGAAGGAAAGACATAAATGACAGAGAGGAATCAAATCTCAGTAGATGCCGGCAATAGTGAGACTGCTCACTTGGAAACATGGACTCATAAATGCCACAAGGTTCGTTCATTTTGGCTGCCAGTGAATCAGGGAACAAGTGGGTTCAAGGCCCTGTGCTGAGAAAAGAGTCCTTGAGCAAAACACAGAATCCCAGTTTTTCAGTACTGACCTACTGAAAAACTGACCTACCTGACAGGAGGCTGAAAGAAGCGAGAAGTTTCCATCAGGGGCCATTAAAATGTTAAATTATTTATGACTCATTTCCCATTCATGACTTTCTGTCTGCTTAAACAATAAAGCTTGTCAGCGTTCTGTCATGAATCAAATCTCTCTTTTGACAATCCTTCTCAAGAGGTAAATTTCAGGGGACCTCACACAAAGTGGCTGCTTTGTTATGAGAGAATCACAATTATTTGCCAGTATGTGGTGTATTTACTTGGAAATTGTGGTTCTTGTTTGGCATTCAGAGTTAAAGAGCTGTTGAAAATGTCAGAAAAAGAAGAAGAAATTGTTCATGATTCCATTTAATGCTTCCTTCAGTGCCTCTCTGCATGAATTTCTCTTTGACCTTATTTGTCTTTGACATATTTGTGGCTCACAGTCACCTCAAGTGCTTTCTAACTGAAGAAACCTCTAAGTTGTCCTCATAGATTAGAGTTGATCTTTGACCAGTTTTATAATATTTCTTTGAATCACTAATTAGTTTTTTCTCATATTTCAATTTATTATTTCTAGAAAGTGTGTGCAATTGCAGAACTTTTTCCCCCTCCTTTCTTCTCTTTACTTTCTTGTGATGCCAGCAGCAGGCATACTAGTCATATCATCAGGTAATTAAAATTGCATGGCCTACAATGTTCCCATAAATCTCAGGTGTCAATATTAAACAAGACTCATATGTCCTGGTAATTACAGCCCACTGTATTATATTAAGTTTAATGTGGAGCTTGTAACTGTCTCAGGGTTTCAGTGAGATATTATTGCAGAGGTTTATAAGGAGCACTGTCTTGCACCTGGCCAGGTAACACTGATATGCTCTTGGCTCAGATTAGAAAACAGGTTAAATTCAATTTTATTCATATAGTGCCAGTTCACAATAACATCAGTCATCTCAGGGTACTTTAGCCTGTAAGGCATAGACTTTACAATATCACAGAGATAAACCCAGCAATTTACTCTGAGCAGTGCCTGACAACATTGCAGAGAACGAATTCCCTTTTAACAGGAAGACACCTCCAGCAGAACCAGATTCAGGGAGGGCAACCATCTGTCTCGATGGTTGAAGTGAGGGAAAAGCAAACAAAGTAAAGAAGAGCATAGAGAAACAACATTGTTGGGGCTGGTAGCTGCAGAACAGGAACATGCAGCTTTGGAGCCAGGGATACTTAAACCTATAGGAAGAGAGAGAGCACAGAGGAAAAGGCACGTGTTACGGGAGAAAGAAGACAGTTTCCATTAAGTTAATGACACGTAATGGTGAATGGTAAATGCAAGGAAAGTGAAAGAGAGGAAAGTAGAGGAGAGGTGCTCAGTGCATTAGGGAAAGTCCCACAGCATCCTGAACCTATAGCAGCATAACTAAGGGATTGGTCAGGGTCGGTCAAATGATATAGCCCTAAAATTAAGCTAACAAATTCTCACTCCAACTTGGTCAAGAGTTCCTTCTCAACATATTTTAACCTGAGCATCATTTTCTGACTCACAGAATAGCATAGATTTCTTCTTCCGATACAAGGAAGAACAGAAACCCACAATCACACAACCTTCAACCAAACCACAATAACTCAAGTACAGTCTCTTACCTTTTTTTTCCATTATAGTTTAGTTTTAGTTTTTGACTTTAACTTGTCTGTTGCTGTTTTGTTTGGATTTGGGCACTGAAACAACGTAAAAAAAAAAAAAAAAAAAAAACTTTTTTTAAAAAGAAAAAAAAAACATTTTTGATAGA
>VUQI01024111.1:9175-23551 GCA_015106735.1 Paratilapia polleni | reverse complement strand
TCCAAAATACTAAAATTCACTGATCTGGTTCATTTTCACACTGCACAAATTATGTATAAAGCAATAAACAACCTACTTCCTGACAATATTCTAAAATCGTTTTCTAAAAGAGAGGGGGGTACAATTTGGGGGGGAGTTAAAACATCTCTGTGTCCTTACGACACTGAAAGGTTTTTGCATCTCTGTGTGTGGAGTGAAGCTGTGGAACAGACCGAGTGATGAACTGAAGCAACGTCCCAGCATGACTCCGTTTAAAAAGTGGTACAAAATCATGGTTTGTGCAAGGTTCAGGGAGGAGGAAGCGCTTTGACCGGGTGTTCTCACCCGCTATTTACACACTGTGTGTGTGTGCACATGTATGTGTGTATATGTATATATATCTGTAAATATGTATATCTCTTGGTGTGTTACTGGGGTTATAAAGCCAAATTGTAAAGAAGGATTTATGATAGGATAGGGCATAAACAGGAAGTAAAAGTGATGATAACTGGTTACCAAATAGTAGAAAAGGGGTGGGATTAAATAAGCTTATGCTTCTTCCTACTCCTTTTTGAACATGGTAAGTTATTTATTATGATCATTGTTTTCCTCATGTTTCCTTTTGTTATGTTTGTTTGTGGTTTTTGTTGCTGTTGTTGTTGTTTATTATTTAACAATTTCAAAATAAAACCTTAAATCAAAGTAAGAGAGAGAGAGGAGAGAAACCATTGGACAGGAAAGAATGGAAAGCAGAGAGAGAGAAGAGAGATGTGAGCAACATGCAGCAGCTGATAATGAAGGTTCAGAGATGAAGATGAAGATGAAGCTGGACAGAGAGAGGACTTTATGATCTGTTCATAAAATCAGTCTGACATTTGACCATTTTTGCCCAGTTCAACTGGGAAGAATGTTAAACGTAACTGGGACAGTTTGTGTCCATTTACATCAACAAAAAGATTCAATTTTCATACTCATTTTTGTCAGCGTTTTGTCATGAGACCAGGCTGGGCCATAACTGGTGCCAAGGCAAAAACATCTAACATGCAAAGTCTTGATTAAAGGTCTTGTTTTTGAGACTCGATAAAAAGTCAAATGTCTAAAATACATTGCCAAAAAGGTTGAGATCCCCAAAGCATCTTCCACCTAGGACTGTCTAAATAAGGGACTTAATATCTAGCCCTATGATAGTTGGTAAAGTATGGAGTTCAGAAATATATATACTTAGCACAAAAAGTAAGAAAATTTGTGTTTGGTCGATTATTTCTTTGTTGTAAAAATGCTTCTTGGCAATAAATCTCATACCGTTGGAAAGCCTGTTTATTTCCCTTTAAATGGTGCCACATTTGTAAGGAAAATGCATTTGTGGGTTGAGCAGCAGAGTTGAGTATGTGGGTTGCGCCCATGGAGAACTTGCCAAATCTTCTCTGCCAAACAGCTTATTCTGCTATTGACTCGTGCTTTGAGCTTCTGGTGCTGACAGTCAGGTGCCTGATTGCATCTCCCTCACTGGAAAAACAAGGCTTGTCATCATTGGAGGCAAATTCAATGCAGAGAGATATCAAGATGAGATTCTGCAACCAGTGGCAACCCCATATCTCCACAGTCTGGGACCAAACTCTATCCTCCAGAGTTGGGTTTATCAGAGACTACCTCCACAATTTGAGAGTGGAGAGGATGGAATGGCCTGCCTGCAGTCCTGACCTCAACCCCACCGAACACTTGTGGGGTCAGCTTGGGCTGTTTGTGCCAGAGTGACCAACACAACCACACTGGCTGACTTCATCAAACGCAGGTTGAAGAATGGGATGCCATCCCACAGCAGTGTGTGACCAAGCTGGTGACCAGCATGAGGAGGAGGTGCCAGGCTGTTGTGGCTGTGTATGGTTCTTCCACATGCTACTGAGGCCCCTGTTTGTTAAATGAATAAATTGTTGAATTGCCAATATGTCTTGTTTCTTTAGACTTCAATCATCCAATCCAATAAATGAGTCAGTAGCAGAATAAGTTATAATAAGAATAAGCTTGTATTTTTGCTTGAAATACAGTGTTTAGAATTAACAGCTATAATAAAATGAGTAAAAATAATCATTGTGTAATGATTCTGAAGGAGAGAAGTGCAATGATGTCATGAACAGGATGTCTTTCTGTATATGTGTCACAATGTGCAGAAAAACAGTAAAAAAAGGAAGTAAGCGTGGCGCAGTTGGCGTGATGTGCATCCAGGGTGATCTCATCAGGAGTGGAGAGAGGGGGGAGTAGAGTTGGTAAAAAAGTATAAAAATGGATGTTTCGGTAATAACAAACCGTTAGTTCTCTGGACCTCGCCATGAGCACACGGATCCTTTAGAAGAAAGGTTGGCAGTTGGATTTTAGAATGAGGAGTACCGGAGGATTAACCATGGCCAAACAACTGTAATCTAAAAATTGGATTTACAAGTCTGTCTTTTCTCTGCTCATCTTTCCGTGTTGGATTGAAGCCTTGAGGAAGTTGGGGGACTTTGTACTGAGTCACTGCTTCCACATTTGGACTTTGTCAAGCATGACCGGGAGAGGGCTGGGCGTACTTCCTCTTCTCTGTCTCAACCATCCCAAGACCGGTAAAAATCAGCATAGAGTAGTTTAGTTAGTTTAGGGTATGATTTATATGATTTGGCAATATGATTAATTATTATTTGATTAAGCTGCTTGCTTTGCCCCTGCTAAACTGCTTAAATAAAATAACCTGCAGCTAAAGTTTGAGTTGTTGACATCCCCCCCGTATGAGTATTAATGGTTCTTACCGGTTGTTCTAGCCTTTAAAAAGAAACAGATCCCTGGGGCTTATTCTTTCCCTGGCCACTAAAGCAAATCCCAGCCAACTACCAAGAGCAAAGATCAATAAGAGGAGAGCTGCCGTTAACAGGTGTGGCTGATGATTTCACTTCACCTTTGAGGCTACTCAGGCAGTGTTTCATCAGAGATTAGCGGGGTCGGCATCCGGATGTAGGCAGTTAAATCTAGGCGAGTCTCCCTGCCACCGGCTTAAATTAGTTTCTGCATTGCTTAATAGGATAATACTCATAGGATCAGAAACTCTGATCCTTTAAACGGAGAGCCGGTCCAGACTTCCTGGGATCTAACAACATTTTCTTCTAAACACTAAAAACAAATCAACATGCAGAGATGCAGTGAACAGTGGAACAGAGAAATGTGTTGAACAGCAGCAGCTGAAACTTTCACAGCTTCTCCAGAAGAGAAAAACAAACAAGTTAAAACATGTGAAAGATGAGAAAGAGCAGCCAAAGTCTGAACTTTAAGGAAATTATGCACTGACCTGAACAGCAGAGCTCATGGATCGATTATTGTGAACAGCAGAGAGTCGGTCAGGGATCTCTTTAGTGGTTTGACTCCTGAAATAATCTGAGGTGAATTATTTACTGCTACTCCACCGTGTTACAGTGGTCACATGATCCAGTAACTCTGCTGTCAGCTTTCAGTCTGTAGAAATAAAACGCTTTGTCTTTTCCCTCCTTATCAGAATTTGTGTCCTCTTTCCAACAGCAATTAACCTTTGTGCGACCTGATATGTTGGACTGCTGGACTCTGGTTTAATATTTGAGCAGGTTTGACAAGTTTCACTTGGAGGCTGCTGAAGGTTTGAAATCTGAAAATCAATCATGATCCAATTACAGTGCTGTCAGCCTTCAGCATGTAGAAACAAAACAGTTTATATTGTATAGGCAGGTTATTAACGAGCTGCAGACACATGAGGGACAGAAACCAGAGACTGACGCTTCTGAAGTCTCATCTCCAGGAGGAAAGGTCTGGTTAGCTCAGAGATCTTTGACAAGCTGTCCAATCTCTCCAATAACTCTAAACTTTACATTTCTATCCCTGACCTGCTGCAGAGCACCTACTCTCATCTAGGTGGTAATGGCTGCATGGAGAGGATCACCTTCTTTGATTTCTGCATTTATCACAATCTAGCTGCTGTTACTGAGATGGACAGATGAACAGATGGAGTCAGCCATCTGAAGGGAAGGGAACACTCGATCATCACAGTATAACACAAAGTCAGTTAAACTTCGGGGATATCAATCTGTCCATTTAGGAAGCATAAACCACTGTGAATCCATTTCACCTGCTCTGGTACATATATAAGTAACAGGTGCACCGGAGAGGCAACAAGACAACCCCCACAAAGGGAATGGTTTAGCAGGTGGTGGCCACAGACCATCGCTCTCTCCATATCCCCCCTGACTGATTCTTCACTAGTTCTGCTTTCTCTTAGTGTCCTTGTCTCTGCATGTAGCATGAGACGGTACCTGCGGCCCATTCAGGTTGCACAGGTAGTCCAGCTCCTCCAATGGCACATCAATACATGCCATCACAAGAAGGTTTGCTGTGTCTCCTAGCACGGTCTCAAGAGTGTGGAGGAGATACCACGAGATGGACAGGGCCATAGAAGGCCATCAGCCCGGCAGCAGGACGAGTATCTGCTCCTTTGTGTGAGGAGACAGGAGGAGCTCTGCCAGAGCTCTACAAAATGAGCTCCAGCGGGCTACTCGTGTGCATGTTTCTGACCACACTGTCAGACTCCATGAGGGTGGCACGAGGGCCCAGTGTCCTTTAGTGGGGCCTGTGCTCACAGCCCAGCATCATGCAGCTTGATTGGCCCAAGAACATCAGAACCGGCACTGGTGCTCCATTCTCTTCACAGATGAAAGCAAGTTTCCACTGAGCACGTGTCAGATACGAAAGAGTCTGGAGACGCCGTGGCGAATGTTATGCTGCCTGAAACATCATCTGTGAGGAGAACAGGACACCAATGGCCACTCTTTATAATACCATATATCTGTCTAGCAGAGACGTGTTATCTCTTGTTAACACTTTATTTCAACCCTACACTGTCTCAACACTCTACATTTGTTTTTTTACTACACTTATAGTAGTAAATATTTTGTTATATTATCACTTAATATATTTATTTAAATCTATGCTTATTTATCCACCTTATCTGACTTTCCAGATTAGTTTTTACCTTATTAGTATATTTGTTTAGTCATATTGTATTTTATTTTTTTGAGCTACATATTTCTTTGTGCAAAGTAGTGTAGCAAAGGAATTTCCCAACTTTGAGATAAATAAAGTTTATCTTTTTTTTTTTTTGTTCAGTGAAATTTAGGTCGGAGTGATCTACATTATTCATCAGCGTTGATTTGAGTGAAATAAGCTCCACATGTTTGAGACTCCAGGAGGAGCTCGAGGTGGATGGATGGGTGGAGGATGTACAAAGTTAACTAAAAATGCTGCATACATGAAATCTCTGCCCCTGGGCTGGTTCCCCTGTGCCTCTGAATCCTTCTGCCTCCTCCTTCTTGACCCACTCCACCCAACCAGGTCAACTCGGACTCTGTTGTGTGCCTGTGTGTAGAGGAATTCTCTATTAGGATGTGTGGGAGCCATCCTTTGTGGGTGGGTGGGTGCTGTTGTGGTCCTAGGGTTTTGGGTTGTATTTGAAGTTTAGTTTTGGATTCCTGTTTTGGTGTCTTTATCATTCTAGTAATGTTGACAATGTTTGACCAAAATTTTTACTGTAGGTGTCCTGGTAGTAAAAACAAAATGCAGTATTTGCTCTGAGGTTGGGGTGGTGCAGCAGTCAGTACCGTCACCTCCCTCTGAGAAGGTTCTGGGATCAGACTTCCTGTTCAGCTGTGACCTCTGTGGAGTTTGTATTTGCTCCCACAGAAAATGAGTGAATGGATAGATGGTCTGAGACCTGAGATCCAGGGGCTTTAGCCTTTGTTTGCTGTCACATTTACTAGAATACGTGTCCTTCCTCTCCATCAGCTCTTCCTCTCCTGTTGGAGCTACACTGACTCACTGCACCATCTTGTGGTACAAATTAGTTTTATGTAAGAGTACAGCTGACTCCATTTTAACTTCAGCTGATATCTCTTCACCACCTTTCTCAAATCAGTTTGTTCTTGCTCAGCTCCTCTCATCTTAGCCCCTCCCACCAGAGACAGGAGCAGAGGAAGTGAGGAAGAGACATGAAGAGGGGAGGAAACAAGTGTTTAACAAAGAGACATCCTGAGACAGCTGCTGTTCTTTTTCCACATTTTGTTGGTGTTTTTGTTCATTTGGCAGGTTTTAAACTATTTTTGAATCACTAATTTACAATAAGCACCTTTAAAAATGCACAAATGTGACAGACAGGACATTCGTGGGCCGTCTGAAGCATAAATCATCACTGAGATTTTAAACATCAGGAAACTCTGAACTTTATTCGCCTGAATTCACAGTTTGTTTCATGTTTTTGGTCCAAAGTCTCTGAGAAGCTTCCTGGAAATATTAAAAAAAAAAACTTTTATTTATTTTTATATTAACACAAAAATTTGTCCCACAATACAAACATTTTAACAAATTCTTTTTGTGTTTCATCAATACACCCGAAAATAAAAAGAATCTCTACATAAAATAAAGTTTTCCCAGAATTCCCTGCAGTTTCCCTTTTCACAGCGAAAACAAACAAAAATCATAAAAAAATAATCATTATGTGCATTTGGAAACAGATCAATAAAACAAAATTGCCCACTCTCACAGGTAAAAACAGCAGTAACAGACCGTTGCCATAGAAACGCTCTCACACACATGCTCACTGGACACCAAACGGACAGCCCAATGGGTCACAGTTTCAGCGTTTCTTCATTTGAATAAATAACCTTGGACCTTCAGACTAAAAGCAGAAAACTTCATGGCTTTTATTTTGAAAGAATCCCTTCTTCCTATTTCATTGTTTCCTGTTTCGTTTTGGCCCCTGAAAGATTTTTTGAAAATCGCCTGGAGGTGAAAACTTTTTTTTTCCTGTTAAATCTTCCAATTTTCTGCTTCTCGTCACCTTTAACTTAAGTTTTTTAATTCACCATTTATCTGGTTTCTGATTGGTCCCTCGTTGTGCTCACGCAGTCATTGGCTGCAGCAGTGTTGTCGTTTTCAGTCCATCTGCACGCGGAAAGCGCTGATTTCCATTGGCCGCAGCTGAGCGATGCGCGGCGGATGCTGTTGCTGGGCCGACTCCGGCTCATCGTCGGCTCGCAGCAGCGTGAGACCCGACCGACGGACAGAGCGGAACTGAAGAGGAGAGAAAAGGTCGTCCAAGTTCACCTGGAAACAGAAGAAGAAGAAAAAGGGAAAAAAGAAAATCAAATAAAATAAACATTTCATGTCATTTTAAAACTTCAATAAAATAAACTGTGTGTTGTCAGCACCTCTTGGTGCGCGCTCCACGTGCACTGAGGCGCCGGCTCGGGGGTGGCGCTACAGTCAAAGCCCTTCCTGTGGAGGAGCAGGGCCACTTCCTGTGATGGAGTTTCTGCTTCCTGTTTACACAAACACAAAAAATGTTTGACCTGATTTATATATGGTCAACACCTTTTTTATTAGTATTATCATTAGTAGGAGCAGATAGTGGTAACACGTTTGTATGTTTTATGTTTTTACTTTATTTGTACTGTTGAAATTGATCCTTTTCTTTTTAATCAGGTTGGGTGTGTTCCAAAAGTACCTCCTATCTCCTTTTCCTAACCACCTTTCCTTGACCTCAAAGACGTTTTCATCGAGGTCAAGGTGGTTAGGAGAATTCCTAACAACTTAGGAAAAGAGAAGAGCGTTGTGCTGAGAATCCAAATGACCTTACATTAGTCTCCTTAACAGCGTGACGCCGGATGTCCGCCGTGTTGAAACTACAATGTGCAGAAAACTGACTACAAAATGTGCATCTGACTTCCCCACAACGTGTTCTAACCCTGTTGTTTTATGCAGGTCGTTTAAACGAGAACAGCCTGTGAAAATGATCCCTTCATTTCAAAGGTTGGAAATTTAAAGAAGGAGGAACATATAGGACCAGATTTACTAACGGTCTGCAGCAGCACACAGCCTTCTTTTAACATTAAAAACCTGCTGGATTTACTAAAGGCGCACAGCGTCAATTGTGGACAGTATTTTTGTGGCTGGCTTTATGGCATTATATTTAAATGAGTCACACAAATGTGAATTACAAACTCTGTGGCACACGATTTACTGCAAATCGCACTAAATCTAACACCAAAAAAATCATGTCTTATTCCTGTTGTGGTTGTGATAGTTGCTACTAGGAGCGTTTATTTTTAGGAGGGGGAGATGTTATCAGAATGAGTGCGTAATCTGCACTTTGCGTGGATGGTTCAAAGCTGTGAGCACAGTGCCAAAACTTTGGCTTTGTCCTAAAACTCTTCACTCAGTCCTCACGCTGAGTGTTCAGAGGCGAGCCACACTTACTGCTCCTCAGTAATGATGGGTTTTACTGAACCGGGGCAGAAGTGAACTGAACTGTCTTTTTCTCAGCAGCGCGCACAGCAAGCCACGTCTCTCTATTGAACCTCTAACCAACCAAAGTGAAATGTCTGTGAAAATGCAGCTATTAATGAATCCATGTTAGTGTGTTAGATTAATACCTGAATGTTGCAATGTGCTATTAAAAAAAGAAAAGAAAAAAAAGACGCAGGTGACACAGTAACATAGCAACAGGGACGGCTCCTGACCTGATGGTAAATAATGTTTTATGTTCTTCTGCACGTCGTACAGGTCAGCTGTTTCACACAGATTCAGGTTGATACTCTGGAATAGTTTGTAATAAAGCAGCTCTCCTCTGGATAAATCCTGCACTCCACCTGAGTCTAAATCCTCAGAACCTTTGCACAGTGCTTCTATCAGAAGAGTTATCCCTTAAATCAAAAACATACCGTTTCTCCTTCATCCTCCGCTCATTTACCTGAACTGCCTCGCTGTTTTCAGAGAGAAGCACGTGCATAAAATCTGACCTTACACTGGATTATTAGTGTCATTAGGTCTACATCACTCTCTCCCTCAGGCTCTCCCATCGGGTCTGCTGGTTTTTGAGCTGCTGATTCATGCTGCTCTTGGCAGAATGCTGTTTATTACTGAAGTGAACTACCTGCATCTTTGTATAGAAATTATAGCGCACTGTTAGTAGATCACTCTGCGATTGCAGCATCACAATAACTCGTAAATCTGTCCCATAGCCTATAAAATTAAATATTTCTTATTTTCTTATATTTGCCTGCTGGATAGTGATCCAGTGTAACACCTTTCCTCCTCTTTGTAAAATTCCCTCCATCCATCCTTATCCCAGCTGACCCGAAGTAAAAAATTATTTAGGATAATCCTAAAGGCTGCAATACAACAACGAACTTTACCAACTGAATTCTACAGAACCTTAAACACACTCTGATCAGTGAATATAGCTCATCATCTTTATAGAAATCTATGTTCTTCATGCAAGGCAACAACTCAACAAGAAGTAGTTTTCATTACAGCAGTGTGATGTTCAGAGTTCAGCTGCTGTTAAAACCTCCAAATATATCAGCAGGTTGTGGCATGAAATGGAAAATGCAGTTACAATGAACATTTACATGATCTGCGCCACTTTGTTTATTATGTTGATTATTTTCATGAATGGTCAGATGGTCGGTCACAATGAATTATGGGACGGCATTTTCTCCTCTCCTTTCATAAAGGATGGTCGCAGTGTATCCTGTGCTAAAGGAGACAATAAAGGAAGCACTGAAGCGCCTTTCCTTAGTATTTGGAGAATTCGAACTGCTCTTATTATGGCTGCCACGCTGATACTTCCGGGTCACTTCTCTCAGTAGGAACCTTCCTAAGCAAAATGGACTATGGGAACGCACCCTTTGAGTCTCTGAACTCTCACAAAGATTGTTTGAGCTGAAGATGCATCACTCTGTGAGACTTCTGTGCCTCTGAAGCTGATCACACTGATGGGCTAAACCTTCAGGATCTTTGTGGAAAAGCGTCAGAGTTACTTCAGAGTTGGAGCTACACAGAAGAATCAGACCAGACTCACTGCTGAGGATCAATAGTGAAGATCTGAGATCAGATTCAGGACAAAGAAACCTGGATCAGAATCTGCAAGTCTTCTCAGGAGAGAAATCCAACTTCAAACTACAACTGATTCATGTGTTTCCCGCTGCAGCGAAACTTCAATGATCAAAAAATTTTTACCTGAAATTAACCCCCAAATGTAAAGAAATATACTGCAGTAAAAGTACTACACGTCTCATACAAGAGAAATACTCCAGCGAAGTTCAAGCACCTGTGTTTGTCTGTTTTCAGACACATTAAAATATCCAAATGTGATTCCTGCTGATCAATAAAGCTGACAGCAACTCGGAGCTGCAGGTGTTTCCTTACTGCTACAGCAGTGACATCATGCAGGTCATTATCCAGTTGTTCATTTCATACCTGTGCTCCAGGTGTGTCTCTCACCTGTGCATCCTCCAGCGTCCTCAGGTTCAGCAGGTGGACGTCGCATGGCAGCGACGAGTGGAGCGGCAGGAAGGGGCGGAGCTTCGGCAGCTGGCTGTCGCTGGTCGTGACCATAGTCATGGGTGGATGGCAAAGGGAGAGCGAGGCCAGGTGGGCGAGCAGCGACAAGTGTTCGACTGAGGGTCCTCCCACTTCCTGTCAGGACAAATGAACCCAATAAAAGCACAGTGAGAATAAATCTCTCTTCTTTTTACTGAAGCACCAGTGGTGGTTTGTCATTGTGTCACATCGAGTAACTCGTCTTTAAATGTTCACTCTGTCAGAGTATCCGAGTATTTTCTGCTCAGTCAAAGCAATCATTTGATTTTTGCTTTAAAAGAAAACTGAAAAACGAATGAGCAAAACTTAGAAAACTGGTTTGAGCTCCTGTATAAATCTCAAAACAAACGGGACTTATTTTATGAATTTATTTTCTTCTCTGAAGAGTCTTGAAAACGTACGTGCTGCAGACATGAAACATACTTCCTGTTGAGCACACCAAAGTCGCTGACCGTCAGAGAAAAACTGGACCTGTTTCACATTTTGCCATGTGACCAGGCACCGCCCACTAATCTGAGCCCCGCCTGTCACTTTGCCCTGCCCCCTCACCTTAGCTCCGCCCCTGCGGTCCTCCAGCAGCAGGTGGTAGAGACTCGCCGTCAGCTTGTTGTCAGTGACGCCCTGACCGAGGCCGCGGTTGTCATCCTGCTGCAGGCGTCGGTCCAACACCAGCTCCAGCTCACCTGTACAGGTAAAGAGTCACAAGGTCAAAGGTCAAAGATATATATACTATTATTAAAACAACATGCGTGAACAGGAAACAGAAATCCTGATGTAAACAGCAGGTGACTCCAGCTGGAAGTGGACTCACCTGGTCTGAGCGAGGCGACGCCTTGACTCTGAGCCGCCAACAGTGTCAGGCGACTCGTTGAGTCCTGCAGGAACGCCGCCGAGGTCATCGGGTAGAAGTTGGCCTGCAGGGGGAGCTTCGCCAGCGTCCGACGCTGCTGCATCTGCACCGATAGCCAATCAAAACTCAATAAAACATCAATGAGCAAACAGACATCACAGTGATAAAGGGATCTGATTGGCTGCTAAGACTGCAAGTCAAAATAAAAGCAGCAATGAAGAAATGTAAAAACCTGGAAACCGTTGAGGTCGGAGTAGAAACGGTTGTCAGTGGCAACATCGCTAACGAGCCGCATGACGAGCTCGCGGTTGGCCTGTGACCGGATGTCCACTAAATTGGAAATCTCCAGGGATTTCCCAGCATGCCCTGGGACAGAGAGACAGAAGAGACTTTTACGGTGAAATTGATCTGTTAGGGTTAAATCAAATCAAATTTTTAATAATAAGTATTTATTTTTGATATTTTATGAATGACATAAATAAATGACATAACATTATTAACATAAGAATTTTTTTTCCATTAATACAATTTCATGTCACTAAAACAAGAAATATGATTGCAAATTATTATTTTACATATACACATAATATAAATACATATATTGTATTATTATATTAAACAAATTATATTCTCAATTTATTTAATTTATACATAAAATAATAAATAATACAAAAGATTAAATGATAAGAATAAAAGTAAATATTGAAATATAATGTTTAAAAAAATGTTTAAATATTTAATAATGAATCTGTGACATTAAAAATAAAAGAGCAGCAGATTCTGCCTGACAGGCGAAACATGTGACAGCGAGTTTCTGTGTTTTCATTTGGTGGTGAGAGTGTGAATAAAGTCATTACCGTCCAGATGGAAGACTCGCACTGTGTGTGTGAAGTGTGGGAAACAGGAAGTGATGTCAGAGAAGATGGGACCTCTGGAGACGCGGACCAGGGCGGGTTCAGACGTGTAGAGCTGTAGGGGGGCGGAGACATTAACAACAAGTCAGAGGACAAATTCAGGTCTGATGTGGATCAGACTGTTCTGTGGTTCTGGTCTCACCTGGGCCCCCTCATCCCCAGGCAGGAACAGGTAGGCCCCGCTCTTGTCTCGGGATCCGGTTCTGGTTCCGTACCACAGGAACTGGACCTGGATCTTACGGACCAGACCGGACTGCAGGCGGAGCTTCTGGATTTCAAAATAAAAGCAGCTCAATGACACGTTTCAGTGAAAAAGAAACTTTATTTTGAAAATGTGCTGATTAATAACCACATAATACTTTATCCGTCATATTATTCACACTGTATGTTCACATTTTATTTGTTGTTTTGTGTTTACTTTGTTTTATTTCTGTGATCTGTTATATTTTGTTCTGTAAAGCTCTTTGTAACTACGATTGGAGAAGTGCAGGTAAAGTTTATTGTTCTTTTTATTGTTATTTAAATCATCTGCTATGTACGACATTACAGACCTGCTCATTTCTGCTTTTTCTGGCTGTTGTATAATCAAGCTTTGGCTTCTTTCCCGAGGTGGACACACACTCTGCTTGAACTCGGTGAGAGTCTGGAGATCTTTAGCTGCTAGTTTTGTGTTAGCAGGTTACCTTTGCATGTTTTTGGCGGGATTTAACAAGACTGTGAATCACTGCGCTCCTTCCCCTTAGTGTGGTTTCACTGTTTGGACCCTGACTGGTACGTACAGTGCATCTCACCCTGCTCTTCTTTGCTGACCATACACAGTATCAAAGATGGATGCAGCCACTGTAACATCACCTGCTGCTCAGTGGAGTTCTTTATGAAGCCTTGAGATGAGCTTTTACAGCATCTTACAGCAAGTGAGGAGGGAGGTGTGGATCTGAGTGAGTAACTGAGGGACACTGCATGCTCACTTGTCATTGAGAAGTCGCCAGATAATGAGCCTGTCCTGGAGAATCCTTCTTTCTGACGCTAATGGGATCATAATTTCCAAAATGAAATTCATGTTTAATCAATAAGATTTGAAACTTGTGACTGAGACCGTGAACTCATCAGGGGAGAGTTTACTGAGGTCACAGATCAAGTGAACAGTAGGCTAATTTTCTCCATACAATCAGACTCCTTTTCACAGTCGGAGACATAGCTTCAGACCCTGAAAATACGTCCATCTTCATCTGGCCTTCCACCATCACCGATTAGACCGGTGCCTCACCGCTGATCACGCTGATTTTCAGGACTGTAACCTGTTTTGTTTCCGTTTGACAGACTGACCTGGTCCATCTACAGACACCAGGATTAAGGCTGCTAGTTTCTTTCTTGGATTAAAAGTGCAGTCATATGGTGACCAAAACAGTCCTGACTGAAATAGATTTTTGGATTTTAATCATTTTTTAAGCCCTTTTACTGAATATTTTTGACTTTAATTACAACATTAGTTCTTGCAACTTGTTACTGAGAACACTGGAGTCAAACTGGAGTCACGTTTATCTGCCAACTACATTCTCTGGGCAGACTTTTGATTTGAAAATCCTGACCTGCAGCAGGCCCGTTTCTGGGGAGCTCCATATCTGGAAGTGCTTGTTGCTAAGTGACAAGGGGGCGTAGGCCTCAGGTCCTTGGAGGTTGGACACCTGGAAGTGTTCGGTGTGGACGTTCGGCAGGTTGCCACGGCGATGGACTGTGTAGCGTGCCCGAGGGGTAGAGCCGGAGGATGCTTTGGTCACATGGTACACGACGAGCGACAGAGGAGGAAGTTCAGCCACGAAGGAGAGCTGGAGCGAGAGAACAGGAAGTTAAAGAAGTCGCAGCAATCAATAACCTGATCAGTGATCTGGTCCTCACCTGGAAAGCCTCTGTGGACAGACGGCTTGCCTCCGCCCACACCGCAGAGATCTGAGCAGCCATTGGTTGACCCGATTCTGCATCAACAACCCAAGCATCCGGAGAGTCGACGACGAGGCTGATGACGGAGGTACGGAGCTGCTCCGTGGGGTTAAAGACGATCAATGACCTGAAACAGAAACCAGTAATCAATACCAGTGATTACTATGTGATCAGCGCTAACAGCTAACAGCTTTACACACCCACCAGCACGCCAGGTCGAAGCATCTGGAATTTTTTTATTTTTTTTTTTACTGAACTCGTGTTTTTAAA